>OX608073.1:172659270-172851770 GCA_951509635.1 Eupeodes luniger | reverse complement strand
AAACTGATGTCAGAACAAACAGCGAACAATACCTTAACAATTATATAATATTAATGACGTGTGTTTGTCAATTAATTCTTTAGTTATAGCGGTTTAAGTTCAATTTTTTGTCAAGATGGTGTAAGGATAACATGGAATTTTTCTATTGTATCTCAAATACTTTTTTTACTTGCGACATATAGGAACTATATGGCAAGTTTTGCATTCGTGCAATATTTTGTCTGTCTGTCCACGCTCCTACAGCCTAAACCATTGGGTCGATTGAGTTCAAACTTCGAAGTTAAGGTTTTGAGCAGATTCGCGTTAGGCGTTTTTTTCATTTTTTTTTTAAGATCAAAACTAACAGTGGCCCCCATACAATTTTTTTGGTCAAAAAACGATAATTCGAATTTTCTCAAAAACAAACCGATAGATTTTTTTTTTAATTTTCTCTAAAATTTTATTTTTTAACTTGGCTTCTTTTAATAAGAAAAACATATTTTTGTATTGCTCAGGAAAGGTACCGCTCATAGAACCGTTATTTTGTTTTTTAATTTTCTCAGCAACTTATGTACTGATTTCAATAATTTTTTTTGTGAATAAGCTCTTGTGTTGCTTTAACAATATTTGATTATCAAAAGTGCAATTTTTTTTTGTTTGGATTTTAAAAAAAATATTGAATTTTTTTTTTTCAAAATTCTATATCTCAAAAACGGGTTAATATTTTTTTACTAAATTAAAATGTAGAGCGTATATTTACAATCACTAAATAACTGCATACCAAAAATATTTTTAGAACAAAATTGAAAAATTTTATATATAAAAAATTAATTTAAAAAAAAAACCGCTCTAACGATTTTCGAAAATTTTTTTTGAAAAATCAAGGGCTTTTTTATTTATAAAATGGCATTTAAATTTTTGAAGACAAACTTATTTTTCAGGTAAAATTTTGAATCTTAAATAAGTTTTTTTTTTTTTAATTATTTTAACTGTATTGAATGTAACCCCCTCCCAAAAAAATTGAAAAATGGAGGTTTTTTCGACAAATCAAATGGCATTTATATCTTTGAAGACAAACTTATTTTACAGGTATATTTTTAAATCTTATATACATAGATACTTTTTTAAAGAGACTCTTTGAATTCAGGAGCAAGTTCGTGCGACCCAGTCGTGCATTTTATTTTTTGAAACAAATCTATCTTTTTTTCAGTGCTCAAGACAAAATGTTTCCGATATCATGAATATAGGAAAAAGTATCACCAAGTGTGCAAACGCCTTGAAACTTGGTTTGCGAATAAAAACTATTCTTCTAGACATACAACAAGTGGTTGCACTGGTTCTAACCTTTAGCTGTGATGTCAAATAGGCTCTGTTTTTTTTTACTTTTTTAATAATCGTATATTTTTAGTGGTGTTAAGTTTCACTGAATAAGTGAAATTTAATTAAAATTTTCAAATTTTATTTTAATTTATTTCAATTCTTATAAGTAGTATACTATATAGTAATAAGTAAAAAAAAGTTCTCCCCCAAAAGGTGCTTAGTACTTGTGTTTTTTGCCAAGTGTTCCCTTCCTCATTAGTAGTGCTTTCCGTTTATGGTTGTCCTGTGTGGTTCAACGTTGCCTCTGACTAGATGGAGAAGTTTCGTGTGTTTGAGCGGCAGTGTTTACGACGCTGTACCGGCTTACATCGAACAGCCGAATCTTCTTTCGTTCATTACTATTCCAAAGAGGTCCTATTCAACGGGGCTCGAATCAACAGAATTGACAATTGACAATTTCGTGATAAAACTCGTGCGAGGTCATATTGCGAAAGCTATGTCTTCGACCAAAAATATGATTTGGGCGATGTTCTATCCGAACGGTGAGTATTTTGAAATTAAAAACCATTCAACTTTTAAAACTTTCAACCATTCGACTATCCAACTTTTCAAACTTTCAACCATTCGACTATTTAACTTTTCAAAGTTTATATATATTCAACTTCAAACTTTATGGTCGAATGGTTGAAAGTTTGAGTGTTCGAAAGTTTTAAAAGTTGAATGGTTAAAAGTTTGAAAAAAAATTGAGTAGTTGAAAGTTTGTTGCTAGCAACTGGCATGGTTGAAAAACTCGACCCAAGAACTTGGGCTCGATAAGTTCGTTTTGTTTGAGTCGACCAAGTTTTAGGTCGAAAATGTTGAGTTTTTTGAACCATTCAACTTTTCAACCACTCGACTATTCAACCATTCGACTATTTAAATTTTAAACTTTCAACCATTTGACTATTCAACTTTTCAAACTTTCAACCATTCGACTATTCAACCATTCAACTTTTCAAACTTTATAGTCGAATAATTGAAAAGTTGAATCGTTGAATTAGTTTGGGTCCACTTTTTAACTATTCGACTATTCAACCATTCGACTAATCAACATTCGACTTTTCAAACTTTCAACCTTTCGAATTCTCAACCAATGAACTTTTCAAACTTTATAGTCAAATGGTTGAAAGTTTGAAAAGTTGAATAGTAGAAAAGTTAAAAGTTTGAAAACTGCTCACATGGAAAATATCATTATCTTTAAATGTGTTCCTACAAGATATATTTTAAGAGCAGAAGAACTAAAACGAATAGATAATATTGAAAATTATAATGAAGTTAAGTTAGCAGTTGCTTTCTACAAAGACCAAGTCATAATGATACAGGGTATCCATTTTGCGGTTTCAAAAGTAAACGTAAATAAAATGCATACAAAATATTTTTTTCATGATATTTCTTTTTTATCATAAAGTTTGAACATTATGGTGAAATACTACATCCTTTAAATGACCACCACGCGAATTGTTGCAAGCATTGATTCTTTTGAGGTAATTTTTTGACACATATTGGGCGGTATCTCAGCCATAACTTGACGATGGTGGTTTTTAAGTGCTCAAGAGTTAAAGGTTTATGTGCATAAACACGGTCTTTCGCGTAGCGCTACAAAAAAAAGTCCAGCGGTGTAAAATCGCATGATCTTGCTGGCCAGTTGATACCGCCACGACGAGAAATTACGCGGCCAAAAAATGTCTTTAAATGTCAATAAAGCCATATTCGCTTGAGTTGTGTGGCATGTGGCACAGTCTTGTTGAAACCACATATTATTATCCAAGTCGTATTCTTCAATAGCAGACAAAAAAGTTGGTTATCATATGACCAAAACGCTCCGAATTGAGAGTGACAGTCGTTCCATCGTCGTTTTCAAAGCCAAGAAGTAAGGTCCAATCACACCTCCGGAGGTGAGGATTCTCAGAACCCAAAATACGACAATTTTGTTTATTAACATACCCACCGAGTGAGAAGTCGCTGAAGAAACTAGATGTCTCCAGTTACGCACTCCAAGTAAGGTGAGGTCACTTTTCACTTTCAATTCAATTCAAAGGTTTCTTTATTTTCACAAATATTCAAGATTTATAATAGTTTACCCACAAAGCAAAGTGCTTATCTGCAGGCGGTTATAAACAATAGTTATTATTTTATTTTACATAGTGATTGAATTTATGATGCAATTGAAATTTTATTTTGAGAGTAATAAACTTAACATAATCTATTAGGTATTTAGCATTACTTATTTGACTTATAGAATATAAAATACAATTCTAACAGATGTTTTTTAATTTCTTTCTTTCGTTTCTTAAAATTTCTAATACTTTTCAGATTCTGTGGTAATTCATTTATTATTTTTGGAACAATGTATCTGAGCTCTCTGTTCCCATATAAGTTGAAATGAGTTGACGTAATTTTAAGCATTCCAATTATTGCTTTTCTTCTAGTATTTAGATTATGTCTTATTGGCTGTAGGAATCTTTGGTCATCCATATAATGTTGTAAAGTAGTCATACGATATATTGCGTTTACATCTAGAACTTTGAAGTGTGCATAAGAAGGTTTAATGAGTTTAATCAAAGGAGATTCAGTATCTTATCGAGATGTGTTTTTGAAGCTTTTCCCAGGCCAGGATTCCATATCGAATTCGAGATTCCGCAAGCGAATAATAAACTTGCTTAAGTACTTCGAAGTTTGAAAATCTTTTAAGGTAAACCAAGGCAAGTAGGGTGCTTTTTAGTTGAATATGTTCACGCCAAAGAAGATGTTCGTCTATGATAACTCCAAGATACTTTATCTTTTTGACGATTTCGATTGGTTGGTTGTTGGCTGACAATGGACAGTTATCGTTTCGGTGATATATGTTGAAAAGTGTGGCGTATGTGCATAACTTTTGTTTTTGTAGCATTAATAACCAGTTCATGGTCATGGCACTACTTGGATATATTATCAAAATGTTTTTGAAGTATTTCTACTGCTGAATTCATACTTTTGTGTTTGACTATAATGGCTATATCGTCTGCATATGCATATGCTGTATTAGTTTTAAACAATCGTAGTAGTTCATTAGTATAAAGTATGAACAAAATCGGTCCCAGTTTTGAGCCTTGTGGAACGCCATATACGGTAGGTTTTTCTTCACTCAAAGTTGATGTTACCTTAACCTTAATCGACCTATCAGTAAGATGGGTTTTGAGCCAGTCTGATAAACATCCTCTGATACCAATTTTGTTCAATCTTTCAAGAAGTTTTTGTGTATGCGGCCTTCCTCTAATGCGCATTCCCGTGAGCCTGAATTCGAAGACTTTCGGCCCCGAAGCATTGGTTTGCATGCGCTCTTATTCACCCGGCTATCTCAGGCATTGGACTTTTATCCTTCTGGATAAGTCTACGTCACTGTACAGCTCGTCGTTCCATTTTCTCCTCCACTCACCTTCTACGAGTATGCATACGGCGTCATAGATCACATGAAGTAATTTTCTCTCGAAACAACTTAAGGTGCTTTCATCTTAAATAGCGACACTTTAGTTGCTCGAGAAAGGGCAATACTACGCAATTGTTATCTTAGCCCAAATAAACAGCGATAAAGAGTAATTCTTCGTTTGGTCTCAGCGCTGGTATTATTTTCTGGCCCTGAACAACAGCTCAACCCATTTTTGCAGCCTTTGTCTCAATACTTATACAAAAGAACATCAAGCTGAGTTTTCCCGATTATGTATTTAAATGAACAATTACCAGGTTTACATGTTTGACTAATACTTAAAATAGAAATATTACAGTAGAATTTAGATTTACTTATTTTTAAATATAAGTTAAATAAAAGACAATGTAAATTAAACATTAAAACAAGAAAAAAAAAGCTAAGTTTTATTTTAAATTAGTTTAATGAAGCTGAGAAAAACAAAGATACCTTTCCCCTGAACAGAGTTGATGAGGTTAATGTCTGCAATTCGACTGGTAGACTATTCCACAGTCGAACAACGGACACGAAGAATGATCTCTCTGCAATCGTATGTGTGTAGCGCGGCAATATTATTTTCAGGCCTCTCCTTGATTGGGCGAAACGAAGTAGTTCTTCTAAGTAGCTCAGACTATTTTTATGAATTATGTTGTGAAGTAAAATCACATTCTTACGTTTAAGATAGTTTTCAAGGCTTAAGCCTAGAAGTGAGGTTTGAATATTGGAAACACTTACGAATCGCGGAATGTTATAAATGAAGCGAAGGCAGTCATTGAACGCAACATTTAGTTTTCGCTTGCATTCAAAATCTAACTCATGATAAACGGACGAGTTATAAATATAAAATGGTAGTATCAAGCTTTTAACAAGATGTTTTTTTAAATCTGAATTTAAAAAGTGTGATGACGGTCAAATCAAAATCAAAGATCTTAGTGTAAAATAAATTCTTCGTATGGCATCAGAGATTGCATCACAGCATGTTAAATGATTATTTATTTGAAAACCTAAGTACTTCACTTTCGTCACATATTCAATATTTTGTCCATTCAAAGTAGTCATAGGAAGATTTTCTATATTTATTTGTCTTCGAGAACAAGCCATACTCACTGTTTTTGCAGGGTTTAGATGAAGTGTATTAGAAACTGCCCATTTATGAATATTAGCTAAGTCCTTATTTATTTCTGTAACACAACAATCCTGGTTACACGGTTCACAAAAGTTGTAAATTATAACATCATCTGCATACATATGAACTACATCAGGTAAGCCATTGATATACAATGAAAACAACAGAGGCCCAAGAACGGATCCCTGGGGAACTCCACTGTTCATGTTATAGAGACTGGACGTCCCAATATCAGTTCTTATTGCTTGCGTTCTATTTAGTAAATAACTTTGCAAGAATTTTATGGCCGTCTGATTGCGCATCCAGCACTTAGGATTTCGCGATACTTAATTGTCCGTTTCCTTGAAATTGTTTCCCTGTAAGAAAATTGTCCTCTCGAAATAAAATACGACCGTCCACTTCAAAGGTTGACTTTATTCTGGTGTGTACTGATTATACAGTACAGACCATATTTTTCAATTTAGTACAACAAAAATTAGCACATTTCAATTACTAAACATGCCGCCCGCCTTGAAATATTGATTTCAAACATGTTATAAATTAATTAATTAAATTTAAAATTTGGCTAGGTCGACCTTAATTCATTTAAGTTTTTTTTTTTTTTTTTTTAGTAGTTAATTTGCATAACAAATTCATTTAAATAAATATAAATTCAAAGTTATTTGAAATAAATGCAAATTCAAAGTTGTTTGAAGTTCTTGATTAACAATGACATTTAAGTTATTGAAACAAATACTCAAGTTTTAATAATAATTTTAAGTTTAAATTTAATTCGTAGCAAGAAAAAAAAAGTAATTTATAGTTGAATTTCATAATTCAGTAGTTTTTCATTAAATATTTACGATGATAAAGATTCGTCCGTGAAAAGTTGGCAAATCTTGGCTATAGAGCGCTTGATGAGTCCATTTTTTGTTTGAATAGTGGCGACTCGAACAAGGCCGTCATTTCCACGATGAATCTCCTGAACACGTCCCATCAGCCATCGACATGGTGGTTGATTATCGTCTCGAAAAAGAACCAAGTCGTTTTCTTTCAGATTTTCCTTTTGCTTGTTCCATTTGACCCTTTGTTGCATCGAAGTAATATATTCGTCTTGCCAACGCTTCCAGAAAACTTGTTGTAATTTTGATATGAGTTGGATTCTTGACATGAGAGTAGGTTTCACATTCTCAAAGTTTTGTTCTGGTAACAAATGTAGTGAAGTACCAACTAAAAAATGCGCTGGAGTAAGTGGTTCAAAATCATCTGGTTCGCAGCTCATTGGAACTAATGGCCTTGAGTTTAAACACGCTTCGATTTTGCATAGTAGGGTTTGAAACTCTTCAAAGCTTAACATCACGTTTCCAGCAACTCGTCTCAGATGAAATTTAGCTGACTTTACGGCAGCCTCCCAAAGGCCCCCAAAGTTTGGAGCCCCCGGTGGTATAAAGTGCCAATTAATGCCGTCGTTTACTGCCGCTCTGTTTAATTTCTCCTGAACCTTCCTTTTGCCTAAAAAGTCCTTCAGCTCTCCCAACAAGTTACTCGCTCCTACGAAGTTTGTGCCGTTATCGCTGTACAAGTTTTTGCACTCTCCTCTCCTGGCAATAAATCGATGAAGAGACGATAAGAATGCTTCAGTAGAGAGGTCTGATACCATTTCCAGATGGACAGCCTTTGTGGAAAAACAGACATAGATTGCAATATACACCTTTTGGCTTCTGCATCCCCTTGAACGACGTGGTGTTGCCATGAATGGTCCTGCGTAGTCAACCCCCGAATTCCAAAATGCCTTTCCTTTCTGAAATCTCCCAGTTGGTAGACCTCCCATCAGCTGTTGAATAGGTCTTGCTCTGTAGCGTTTACAGTCAACGCAACCATGTACGAACCTTCGAATTGCGTTTCTTGCCCCCAAGATCCAAAACCTTCTCCTTATCACAGCTCCTACCAATTGTGGACCAGCTATTTTAAATGATATTTTAAATGAGTATCTTCCATGACCAGTCTCACAAAGCTTCCTTTGTTGGGAATAATAGCTGGATGACGTTGTTCATATCCAAAAGATGCATTATGAAGCCGCCCGCCAACACGAATGATGCCATCTTGATCAAGAATAGGATTTAGCTTCACGAGTTCCTTTCCGAAAATTTGTTTTCCTTCTTTAAGGTCCACAAGGTACTCACTAAAATATATGTTTTGAACTGCCTTCAACACACCAGTTAACGCCCTTTTTAATTCTATTGTAGTAAGCCAGCCTACAATAGGATCTTGCCATTCGCCTGTTCCATAATTCTTGAAACGTTTATTTGCTACTTTAACCTTGCAATTGCTAATGAAACGAAAAATATTTGCAGTTATCCTAAGCAAACGATTTAATGACGAATACCTTTCCAAATAATTACAAGATTCTTCACATCAGACGGTACTCATTACTATCTTCCTCTCCTCCAGTGTTTTTTTGTCTACATTACCAGATGGAATCGAATCAAAAACCACTGTTGGTGCAAGTAAATATTTTGGGCCTCGCCACCAAAGTTGATGATTCAGCAACATACTACCAGATATCCCTCTTGAAGCGCAATCTGCAGGGTTATCATCTCCTCTGACATGAAACCAATATTCCTTTGGAACAACAGAGTTGATTGCTGCTACGCGGTTTGCGATGAAACTTGCAAATCTTCGAGGATTTCCGTTGATCCAGTGTAGGGTCACCATTGAATCAGTCCAGCAATATACTTGTATGTCCTTGTATTCCGGTATCTCACGCATTTTAGCTACTAGTTTAGATAAGAGTTGAGCAGCACACAATTCTAATCTAGCCGTAACCAATATTGGATTAAGAGGTGCCACCTTTGCCTTAGCCGTAACAAAACTGGTCATGACTCTACCTTCACTGTCAACACTCCGCAAATATAAAACTGCACCGTAAGCATCCTCCGACGCATCCGCGAATCATCCATGCATCTCCCATGTTTCCTTGCAGTGAGGTACATACCTCGATATCTCAATCTGCTCGATGTTATTTAAGCCTTTCCGCAGCTCTTCCCATTTTTCAATGATGCTTATTGGCACCTGATCGTCCCATTCTACTCCCTTTTCCCAGAAACGTTGAAGAAGGATCCTATAATTTATAAGATAGGGTGCCAAATATCCTAAGGGATCAAATATCCTAGCTGTTTCTGATAACAAGTTCCTCTTAGTAAAACAAGAGATTTCACGCCCTTGCACCTTGAATGTAAATGAATCCGTTACGGGATGCCATCTAAGACCTAATGTTTTAATAGACTGATTTTAATCTATAGACCAGCTCCAACTCGGTTCCCTTCTTTCGACCGGGATTCCGTTCAACAGACTGAGAGAGTTTGAGGACTATTTGCGAAGAATCAATCCACCCCTTTGTAGCAACTTGCAAAGCTGATCAACTACCCTCTGGGCCTCTTCTTCGTTGCTGCAGCTGAATATAAAATCATCCATGTAGAAGTTGTTAGCTATCAGAGCCGATGCTTCAGGAAAATTCTCTTCTTCATCTTCAGCCAGCTGTAACAGAACCCGAGTCGCCAAGAATGATGCTGGGGTCGTACCATACGTAATAGTATTCAACTCGTATTCCTTAAGTACATCCGAAGGTGAATTCCTCCAAAGAATTCGTTGGAAACACCTATTTTGCGGATCCACCAACACCTGACGGTACATTTGAGCAATGTCAGCGCTTAGTGCTACCGGATTTATCATGAAACGCAAAAGGATGTGCGTCAAGTCGTTCTGCAGTACCGGGCCATTTAAAAGTTGAGAGTTCAAAGATTTACCACCGTACGGATTGCATGAGGCATCAAATACTACCCTTAACTTAGTTGTACTGCTTTCGGGTTTGATGACAGCATGGTGGGGTAGATAGTAACTATGATTTGAACACCCCTTTCCTGGTGCTATTTCAGTCATATGACCTAAGTTCTGATACTCCTCCATAAATTGTACATAATGTTTTTGTAAAACCTTGTCCTTAAGAAACCTCCGTTCCATTGCCATAAGTCGCTGTTCTGCCATTAAGCGAGAATTGCCCTCAATAACTGCATCCTCCTTAAACGGAAGCCTAACAATAAACCTGCCATCGTCCATTCTCCTGCAGTGTTCTTTGAAATGTTTTTCACAAGGATGAAAATCATATGCTCGAGTGACAGCCGTCTTCGGCTCTTCTATTTCCCAAAAACGTTGGAGTGATGTATTTAAATCTTTTAATGTGTGAAAGACCTTCCTTCTCTGCTCTTGACCGTCACCGTCCTCGCTCGCTAAAACCCATCCGAATTCCGTTCCCATAGCTATGATACTGTTATCTTCATCAAATATTTTGTTACCATTGATCGATCTGAATGCGATACTAGCATTTAATAAAATATCTATGGATTTTGGAGTACAAAAGTCCGGGTCAGCCAACTGAATATCACCAAGCTGTGTTTTAACGTCATAAAATATCTTGTGCTGTGGCAACCTTTGCGTGATAGTACCTAATATTGCTGCCTGAGTTGAAACCTTGAAGTCGTTAATTCTAAACTTCAATTCTAAATTTATAGAACCCCGAACCTTGGTTTCCCTATCTCCCACGGCATCAATAATTAGATCTGAATGGCTTCTTTTTAGACCCAAATATTGAGCTTATGCCTCCGTTCCAAGCGATACCTGCGAACCGGAGTCTAGTAATGCTCGACATGGCTTGTAGACACCCCAATTGTCCTTGACTAAAACGATTGCGGTTGGCAGTAAGTTGTATCTTTTAGGAGTTTCCAAATACTTATTGATACTAGCTGTTAGGACCCTGGCTGAACTTTGAGAATTACCAACTTCTCCATCATTTTTGTCCACCCTTTCACCTTCACCTTCCACAGTAGATCTGCCTAAAACTACCGACGCTGCGCCTCTGTTATTTGGTTGGAATTCTGTATGTATCAGGGTATGGTGTTTTCCCTTGCACTTCCTACAGGTAGATGACTTACAGTCTTTTACAGAGTGCCCTGAGTTAAGACAGTTATAACACAGGCGGTTTTGAGCTATAACTGTTCGCCTTCCGTTTAGATCTAATTTTGTGAACTGAGGACCTATGCTCACAAAATGACTTTCCTTGCACATCCCGCATGCTAAGCAAATTGCAGAATGGACAGTCTGTCGGTTTGTCCTATTTGTTGAACTCGGAGTTCGTTTATTTGTTTGGAATGACTCTAGTTCGAATACCCTAGCTGATAGAAACTGCATCATCTCGTCGAATGTTGGAGCCTTAACGTTAGCTGTTTGTCTTGCCCATAGCTGTTTTGACTCGCTATCTAGTTTCGACGAGATAACATAAATAAGCCAATAATCCCAATGCTCTGTTGGCACCTTCAACGACTTAAGCCCGGATAACGATTCCTTGGTTGTACTGAACAGAGCCCTAATGTTACTTGCCGACGGAGAAGACCCTACACTTGGCTGCTACATTAAAGTCCTAACATACGATTCTATTATGATTTTTTCCTTGTCATACATACTGTTTAAATCGTTCCACGCCTGTTCATAATTCGCGTCAGACACATTAAAGTGTCTTAATAGAGAAGCCGCTTCCCCTTTTAGAGACAATTTAAGGTACTGTAGCTTCTGAGCACCTGACAAAGTTTTAGACTGGTTTAGATCCTTAAAAGTAGGCCATTCCTTATATTCGCCCGCGAATGTTGGAATTGAACATGGGGGTAACTTAGTACCACTGTGTGTTTGGGATGAAATCCCGGTAACATTAGCTTCTGAAAGTCGAGTTAGCGCGGCCGCGATTAAAGCTTGATTAGTGGAAATAAGTCGCACAGACTCCTCAAATTCCGGTGGTATGCTCTGAACGTGGTGAACGCTTGTCGATTCTGCCGAAACAGACAATCGGCCCGGATTTATTTTATTTGTACACCAGGTTTTTATAGTATAGTATTTGTTTTCAAACTCCTCTCTGACGCTTTCTTCTTCAATTAACTCTTCATCATTCAACAATGCCTCTATTTCCATCTGCACTTGTTCGAATGCCTGCATGTTTTCCTCCAATTTGACAAGCCGCGTATTTGCGTCTGCTGCGGTAATTGTTTCATCCGCGTTTTCCCTAAAATATTTTTCGAGTCGGCTGAGGATTCCCTTGTATGTTCCCCTCCTCTTTCTCAGTGCCTCCATTTTATAACGATTTTTTTGTATAAAAATTAAATAAAAGACGGTACTCACCCGTGTTTTTTACTTATAGTACGAGTATGTAAATATATAAAAGTAACGACAAATTTCCCAAACAGCTATCAAATTTGTCAGTCTCACTTGTATGGCCATTGGCCACTACTGTGCTTCAAATATAAAATGAGCACAACAAGTTTTTATACACTCTCTTGCACAGTTTTCTCCTTCCACTTATTTAACCGTTTGGTTTTTGCACTAACACAGTCTTGTTTCGTTTCGTTTTGTTTCTATGCCTTTTGCCGTTTGGCTTTTTTCACCGCAATTTTAAAAACTCCCGTTGCACCTTTTTATGTATATCGAACCAGCCAATTTTTTATATATTTTCTTGTCGCATACCGATTTTAGATTTTTTTTTTTTGTTGTAATGGATTTTTCCTTTTTTAACTAATTCGAAGCTTAGTTGACACTTTGAACTTTGTTAGAAAATTCTTAAGCTCACGTTCACCACACAACATACCACCGCACGCCGCCGCCGCCGCCGCCGCTTCGCCACACCGCACACCGAAACCGAGGGAATCAAACACTTTTAATAAATTTTTACCGATCCGTCTTGAAGGACCAATGATTGCGCATCCAGCACTTAGGATTTCGCGATACTTAATTGTCCGTTTCCTTGAAATTGTTTCCCTGTAAGAAAATTGTCCTCTCGAAATAAAATACGACCGTCCGCTTCAAAGGTTGACTTTATTCTGGTGTGTACTGATTATACAGTACAGACCATATTTTTCAATTTAGTACAACAAAAATTAGCACATTTCAATTACTAAACACCGTCCTTGAAAAACTGAAATCATTACTTAACTTAGACAATAAAATATTGTGATCTATGCTATCAAATGCTTTTGAAAAGTCAAGCAGAACCATTATTCCTAGTTGTCCATGATCCAGAAAGTTACGAAAATCTGTTGTTACCCTCAAAACAGCCGATTAACAACTATGTTTAGCTCGAAAACCAGATTGCCATTTAGTTAAAGCTTTATTCAATTGTAAAAAAGATATTATTTGGTCAGCTAAAAGTTTTTCTGTAACTTTGCTGAAAAAAGGAAGTATACTAATTGGCATGAAGTCAGATGGTTCAATTGGATTGCTCTTTTTAGGAATAGGTAAGACTGTTGCATGCTTCCATTGCTCTGGAAAAACACTACTGTATATACATGTATTTATTATATGTAGCAACGGAGTGAAAATGACAGGTAAAATTAACTTAATAAACTTTGGAGAGATGTTATCCGAACCAATAGCATTTGAATGAATTGACCTGATAGCTTTACTTAATTCATGAGAATCAACACAGTTAAAAACGAAAGCATTGTCATGTTCACTAATATGCAAATTACATGTTGAGCTAGGAACTGGTTGATCAAATACTGACTTCATCACTTGTGGATCAATGGGGCAATTAGACGAATTTTTGTTCTCAGCAACACCGATTTCTTTTAAGTTTCTCCAAAGCTCCTTAGAACTCAAAGAGACATTTAGTTTTTGAGAAAAGTACGATCTTTTACTCGAACGAATAAGATTTGTAACTCGATTGCGAGAGAAGATAATATATTGGTTCCTGTTATATGATGAAGGATTTCTTTTATATCGCCTAAAAAACTGATCCCTTTCAAGAATAAGTTTCTCAATGTCACAGTTGTACCATGGACAATTTTTACCTTTAATTCTTTTTTGTACTATTGGAACATATTCATTGTATAGGTCAGTCAGTAATTCGTTAAAAAGAGACACTTTAAGTGACACGCCAGCTATATAAAGTATATTAATCCAGTTCTCATTATTATGAACGTCTTCTAGTATATTAGTCAAGTTTAAAGATCTATAGGATCGATAACTAAAAGTACTTGTACTTCTTGATTGTCTAACATCAAATTTAAAAGAACAAAATAAAAAGTCATGAATAAAGTCAGATGTTGGTCTTATTTCTTCAAAGCAAATAACCTTATCGATTGAAGACGTTAAGAATAAATCAATGAGAGATGGATTATTTTGTGACTGAAAACAAGTCGGCGAAACTTTATTGACAACTGACATACCAAGTTTATCACAGAAATAATGAAATAATCTAGTCATGGGACAGTTTTCCAACTGATTAACATTAAAATCACCACCAATCAATATATGGTTGTATCTAGTACTCAAATTTACAAGCGTTTCTTCCAGTTCCAATAAAAATTCTTCTTTAAATAAACAAGGGCAGTATACAACAATTAAAGCGCATTTTTCAACGCCGTTAGAGATTTCAATGCATACAAATTCAATTTTGGATTTAAAAGACGAATAGACATGTTTAGATGAAATACTTTCTCTAACATAAATACAAACACCACCGCCTCGAGTACTTCGATCGTTTCTAAAAAGTTTAAAACTAGGGAAACCAACAAGTTGAGAGGAAATTTCTTCATGTAACCAAGACTCTGACACCATTATAACATCTAGTTTGGAACAATTAAGCATTTGATGTAGAAGAGTATACTTAGAAGACATACTTCCTGCATTTAAGTGGCAAACATTTAGCCCTTTATGTACATCACACAACACATTGAAGATAGATCTAACGTTATCGGGACTCATACCAAGTACCATATTTTATATTTAAATTTAAGATAGCTCACCAACCCATCCCAAAAAGACATCTTTGTTTCCGCTTTAAATAAAATATAAGATAAATTAAATATAAGAAAATATGCAACATAATCCTAATAAAATGTAGATTAAATTGAAAATAAATAAGAGGCAAATCATTTGAATTATTATGGGTTGAAATTTAAACATTCATAATTAAGACAACCACAATAAAGTTATCAAAACAAAAATAAAAAGAAGAAATATAATTTTGACAGTTAATACCTGGTAACCAAATCAATATTATCAAAATAGTTTTATTAAACAACATTTACACCAACTCCAGCAACAGCAGCATTCCTCTCTGTAGCAACATTCCCCCCAGCAGCAACATTCCTACCATCATCAACATTTATATCAACATCAATACCATCAGCAACATTAATATTCGGCGGCGCGGCGATTAAATTTCATGTAAATCACTCTCTTTATTTGCAGAGGAAGATTTTGAAATTAATTGAGACAAATTCATGATACAAATTGGACTCTTTTCCGCATCCTCTCTTATGTATACTCTGCCAGATCTTGTGAACACAGAATGCAAACTTTTATTTTTTCGAAGATCGTTCGCCTTTCTAAAGAGCATATGATTTTGTTTAGTTAGGCTTTCATATACTCTCACAAATTTATTACTGTTTCCAAGGCCAAGGTCATGTAATGTAATTGATCGCGAATTTGTTTTGTAATACTCAGAAGCTTTTCTAAGCAACAAATTTTTCTCAAATTCATGTGGTAGTCTGATTATGATAGCACTACTGTGTACATTTTTTTGCGGTTTCGTGCGTAGTATATAAATGGGTCTATGAAATAACTCCCACGAAATAAGTCCCACTTTTAAAAACGAAATAAGTCCCACCAAAAATTGCTATTTTGAAAGTGGGAGTTATTTCGTTTTTAAAAGTGGGACTTATTTCGTTAATTGGTGTGACTTATTTCGTTACGCGTTTTTATTTTAAGTGGGACTTATTTCGTTTTGAGTGGGAATAAATTCGTTTTGTAAAGTGGGAGTTATTTCATACCCCTAAATTTATATTTTGGTGGGATTTATTTCGTTTTAAGTGGGACTTATTTCATTTTCATAATTTTGCATTTTAAGTGAATGCTTAATAATTTTTGCCGTTATTTGTTGCTCTTCACGTTGTTTCTCATTGAATTTCATAATGTTCTTTTTGTTGCTTTTTAAAAAGAACACGCAAAAATGGTTGATTTATTGTCTAGAATAGCTACTTTTCTAAAGTTTTTTTGAATTGATAGCACGGCGTACTAACAGCTAGGTATGTAAGGGGGGGCATGCTGCCCCCCTGCAACCCCCCTGCTTGGGATCACTATAGGATTTGGGGTGGGTGCGAGTTTGGGTATATGCAAAGAACACGAATGCGTTGTGATTCTTTCATAACTGTGAGCCATTCTTGCTTTTTTTTTGTTAGGAATTTCTTTGATTTTAGTGCTCAAATGCAAAAGTTCTTTGCATATACCCAAACTCGCACCCACCCCAAATCCTATAGTGATCCCAAGCAGGGGGGTTGCAGCATGCCCCCCCTTACATACCTAGCTGTTAGTACGCCGCCGTGCTATCAATTCAAAAAAACTTGTTTTAGCATAGAGAGAAAACAAAAGATAATTTTACTTTATGTTTTTTTTTAATTCTGCAAAATTTTAAATCGAAACAATGCCAAATTGCTTTTATTTCGTTTTCTAAAGTGAAATAGTAAACCCAAATTGAAAATTTGGCCTTATTTCGTTTTCAAAAACGAATAATGCCAAATTTTTTGAATTTGGCTTTATTTCATTTGGCGTTATTTCACGTCACCTTTACGAATCCAAACGTTGTTACTAGTGGGACTTATTTCGTTTATGAAAGTGGGACTTAATTCATTTAAGAAATATAATATTCAAGGGGGAGTTATTTCATTTTGAGTGGGAGTTATTTCATTTCAAGAAAATTTTTAAATCATTTCATTTTGGTGGGACTTATTTCGTTTTCAAAAGTGGGACTTATTTCGTGGGAGTTATTTCATTTTTTTAAGCAATTTTTGGTGGGACTTATTTCGTTTTTAAAAGTGGGACTTATTTCGTGGGAGTTATTTCATAGACCCATATAAATCGGTCGAATCGGAGAAATGCTTAGTTTTGTGCAAAAAGTGTTAAAAATGTCCTCGAGATTTTCGTTTTTTATAATGGGAATTCCATGAAGAACAAGATCGCCAGCAATCAGTTTCCGCGATAGAGAATCGATTTGTGATTTAAGATGAGTGTTGTCATTTTCAAGCGTTTGTGTTTTTATAATAGAAAGCTCTTCGTGCAAAGTGTCAATTTCAAGACACCGGCTTTCAAAGCTCTCTAGCTTGCATTCGGTGTTAAAAGTTAATTGATTAATAGAGAGGATTCAGCAAGTTTGGAGCGTAAATTTCGTTTCCCAGTTTTGAGAAATAGAAATAAAAATGACTTTTACTACTATTTTAACAAATTTATTGTGGAGCCGAGTTAAAGCAATACACTCTGTTTGGCATTTCTGTTTTGTTTATGTCAATGACATCAGCATATGTGTGCTAGTAATTGGACAGACTTTTGAAAGAAAATGCCTCTAGTGTTGACGTGGGTGCTCTGCACTATTCTTTCAAAGAATATATTATAGAAATCATATTACAGCGCAATTCCTTGCCCTATGCAAAATGGTGAAATTGTTTTCAACATTTATAGAGCAGCACAAAACGACGGATTTGGTAGGGATACCAAAACTAGACATGGCTCAATACAGTTCGTCCCTGTCGATGCTGTCATATGGGGCTTAAAATCGATGAAAAGATGGTGGGTTTCGATTTGATGTTCTTGGGTTTATTTCAGGATTTGTTGTAATGTGAATATTTCATCCCCTCTGGAATGAAAGTAACGTTTCAGACGTCATTAATAATTCTTTAATTATTTCTGTTCTACTTGGTTCTTCTATATTGCGATCGTGCAGAAGAAGACTTTTGTATGATAAGAGGAATATAAAAACATTTTAAGGAAACTTACAAAATGCAAAGTTCTTAGGTCAGATAATCTATTCAATGATCTACTGAATGTATGATTATTTTGAAGGGCCTATGAAATAACTCCCACGAAATAGGTCCCACTTTTTAAAACGAAATAAGTCCCACCAAAAATTGCTTAAAAAAATGAAATAACTCCCACGAAATAAGTCCCACTTTTGAAAACGAAATAAGTCCCACCAAAATGAAACGATTTACAAATTTACTTGAAATGAAATAACTCCCACTCAAAATGAAATAACTCCCCCTTGAATAATATATTTCTTAAATGAATTAAGTCCCACTTTCATAAACGAAATAAGTCCCACTTGTAACAACGTTTGGATTCGTAAATGGATTAAGTACAGATCAATTGTTCTTATTATTAAGATGGAAACCGTTTCGGAAGGACCATCAGATTAAAATTATCGACCTTTATAAATGGCTTGAAGATCCAGTGCATGGTAGACGGTATTATAGTTTTAACGTGGCGTTGGGATTAGTTGTATTTTGTAATGGTGATATTAGAAAACATGGAACACGAATTCCAATTTCCTACTAGAAATATAATAAAACACTTACATACGTAATTACGTCAACAATTTTTTTTAATATTGTTTTCCCAGTAGTTAAGTTCGGTACCTATTTGTACACATTTCTTTAAAGTTTTTTTTAATTATAGTAAGTATAAAGTAATTAATAACAAAAAAAGGAGAGCCATGAGAGATAAGGACAAAAAATTATGGTTGTCCCTTTTACGAAATATCCAATTTATAAATTTTTGCATAAGAAAAAAAATGAGAAATAAAGCCATAATGGCCTTTTATTCAAAAAAACTGTTGATATTGCCGCCTGCCTGGCGACTTTACATACCCTAAGCGGAGCAACGGAGTTGCGTGAGCGGGTGTGACCCCGAAAAAGGGAGTTAAAATCCTGAGAACCCACCCACAGGTGCTTTTATTGAAAGAAGTTGTTGATATAGGCGCCTGCCTGGCGACTTTACACACCCTATATATAATTGTTCCTCAAAAAAAAAATAAAGAAGCTTGCTGTTATTCCTCTTCCCTGCAATTATTTCGTATGTCACACTCATGTTCACTATTGAAATTCACAAACTTAACTAATCAATATAATGATAAGGCACACTTAACAACAAATTTGAAACAATACCATTCATTTCGTAAAGAGCAAGAAATAACGGAACTTTTCGAAAGCATATTCTACAATACAATACATTTTTTTTAAAAAGCAACAAAAAGAACATTATGAAATTCAATGAGAAACAACGTGAAGAGCAACAAATAACGGCAAAAATTATTAAGCATTCACTTAAAATGCAAAATTATGAAAATGAAATAAGTCCCACTTAAAACGAAATAAATCCCACCAAAATATAAATTTAGGGGTATGAAATAACTCCCATTTTGCAAAACGAATTTATTCCCACTCAAAACGAAATAAGTCCCACTTAAAATAAAAACGCGTAACGAAATAAGTCCCACCAATTGACGAAATAAGTACCACTTTTAAAAACGAAATAACTTCCACTTTCAAAATAGCAATTTTTGGTGGGACTTATTTCGTTTTTAAAAGTGGGACTTATTTCGTGGGTGTTATTTCATAGACCCTATTTTGAATACATCGTGTGTTCCATATACAGGGTGGTTTACGAGAATAGTAGTTAAAATAGATGGCTTTTTCTCGACGTTAGGCTGAGTGTGAGTAAATCGGAAAGTTCTCATTCGATCCGTTAGATAATGCCATTTAGTTTCCACAGTGGAGCAGAGGAGTGTCCACCGTGTGTTCGCATGTGTATATTATATGCGTGAATGATTTGTTTGATGGTATAGCCATATAGAATATTAATTATCCTATTATATAAAAGCTTTTTTCCACATTTATTGCCCATACATTTTTTAACAGTAAAGAAAGTAGTAGACAATTTAAATGTTCATTAAAGTAAAATAATTCATGTTACGTTCGTTCAATTGAAACTTGATTTTTTAATAGATAATGTATGTATCACGTTCCCACTAAAATGAAATAAATTATTTTAAATGATACACACTAATAAAATAATTATAATAATAATAAAAGTAATTCAAGAACTTTCTTTAATATGTTCTTCAAGAAAAGCAACCATTTAAACAAGTAATTTATGTTTTTTTTTTTTCAGGTATGTACATATGTATTATCTAAAATTCTAAAGTGAACATGGACTCAATGGCTTATACATTGGCTTGGTAAGATTTTAATGTGTCTTGATTCTACCTTAACTCATTAGCCCAGTCAAAATAGATATAAAACCCATCAAACCTAGGAATAATTCACATCTATACTAATATTATAAATGCGAAAGTAACTCTGTCTGTCTGCCTGTTACTCAATCACGCATAAACTACTGAACCAATTTGCGTGAAATTTGGTATGGAGACATTTTGAGAAAGGACATAGGCTACTTTTTACCCCGGAAAAATGACGCATTCCCATGGGAAAATTCAGGTGGGCCGATCGCTTTTACGCCTAAACTACTGAACAGATTTAAATGAAATTTGGTAAGGAAATAGTTTGAGACTTATGAAAGGACATGAGTTACTTTTGACCTCGGGAAAACAACGCATTCCCATGGGAAAAATTACTTTCCGGAGAATCTGATCGCTTTCACTCCTAAATTTCCAAATATTTGAATAATATTTGGATAAAATTGGTATTACGGGAAAACAACGCATTCCCAACCCTTCTCATAAGTTGAGATTGAAGGTTGGTGTTCAGTCCTGTTAATGAGAAATCTTGACGCATCAAAGATATGTAATGGTACACGGCTACAGATTACTCACCTAGGACGAAATAGTATAAAAGCTATAATCATGACTGGATAGCAAAAGGAAAAACGTTTTAGTTCCCCGCATTTCGATAATTCCAACCGATTTGCCGTTTCAGTTTAAAAGAGTGCAGTTTCCTCTGAAAGCAGCATTTACTATAACAATAAATAAAGCTCGGGGGCAAACGCTGAAAGTTGCAGGTGTAAATTTGGAAAAAAAAACTGTTTTTTCCAGGGATAATTATATGTAGCGTGCTCACAAGTCTCAAACCCACAAAATCTTTACGTTCTGGCCAAGGAAGGACAAACAAAAAACGTCGTACATAAAAATGTTTTGCAGTAACCTATCTTCTTCTTAAAATGTATTAACCCTAACCTAACCTAACCTATGACAATCACACTTAGTACGGCTTCATCCCATCTCAGCACAATTCAAACATACATACAAAAAAGTACAGCTCAGGTTTTTTCATACTACTACCCAAAAAAAAACTATCTTATGCGGACGAAGTCGCTGGTAAAAGCTAGTATAATATATATTCATGTCACCATAAAAAGTTATTAAGGTTATTTGTCGAAAATTTTGGTTTTTAGGCTGTAATTTTTGTACGATAAATGCTATAACAAAGTTTTACAGCTAGACTTTGTAGATCATAGCGGTTTGAAAAAATTATCAAAAGTCGATAACATCAATTTTTCGCAATTTGTGCATAAACGGTACTTTGTATCCAGGGCCGGCCCCAACCAAACTTGTGCCCTGTGCAAGATTTGTAGAAAGCGCCCCTTTTTTATATTTTAACACATAAACTGATACACAAGCATAGCCTTCACCACATTACCCAGGAGATAGACTTTCAATGCGTTTTTTTATTGAGGTATCCCCAGTAGGCCTAAACCATAAACTAAAACGCAGCGAAGAAATGAGCGGAGGGGAAACGTTTAACGGGAAGAGTACGATAACTCAGGCGACAAGATATTATAACGGATTTTTTAAGAACAGTTAAAAACAAGCATTTTTTTACTATAGGAGGGGGGTCTATCTCCCCCCGTTTAGGCAGGAGGGCAATTTAAAAAAATTATTATTTTTACTTAAAAAATAACGGTAATACTTACAATTAAGTAATACACATTTTTTTAAAGCCAACATTCTGTTCTATTAGTCAGTTTTTAAATCAAGTCAACACTATGCGTAGTTTTTGAAAAATTTAATTTTAAACTCAAATTTTGATTAAAAAAAAGTTAAAAAAAGGTTTAAAGTGTAATTTTTCAATTCTTCAAGATTATCTACTATGTTTTTATTTAAGAATTTATTGCTCTTATTTGTTTTTGATCAAAAACTGAAAACTAGATGATTTTATGTCTGGGGCCGTTCATAAAATACGTCACGCTAAAATCAGCTTTTTCTGACCCCCTCCCCCCCATTGTCACGCTGTGTCACGCTTTCTGTGACCCCCCTAGAAATATTTCGTCCCAAAAACGAAGCCCCCCCCCCCTGAATATGATAAATTTAAAATGATACTACACAAATTTTGAGAATTTAAATATTTATTTAGTTTTTATAATAAAATAATAAAAAAAATAAATGACTCTAAAATGATGAAAATTTAAAAAGAAAAATAGTCAAAAGAAATACTAATTGAAAATGTTTTAATGAATGGCGAACGTCACGTTACCATATACTCCCCCTCCCCCTTGTCACACTCAGCAAGATCCCTCCCCCCGGCTTGTGTGCGAACGTATTTTATGAACGGCCCCAGTTTTTGGGAAAATTGAAACTAACCACAACTACTCTTTTAATTTATTTATTTTTTTTTTGCTTGAGTGGTCTTTTTTTGATAGTAATAATAGTAGGTGTGAGTTTGGGTGTATGCAACAATGGGGTGTTTGCGAGTTTGGGTGTATGCGACACCGAGGTGTGCAACCCCCCTGCTTGGGCACACTATAGGATTTGGGGTTGGTGCGAGGTGGAGTGGGTGCAAGGTGGGGAGGGTGAAAGGTGCGGTGGGTGCAAGATGGGGTGCATGCAAAGTTTCTTTTGCATTTAAATAAGCTGGATTTAAGAAAAAATAATTAATCCTTGGTATATCTTAATCCATATTCGATTATTACTATCAAAATAAGAATACCTACGTGAATACTCAAGCAAGGAAAAAATAATTTAATTAAAAGATTTTTTTTTGGTAATTTTCAATTTTCTCAAGAACCAGAAGACATAAAATCATCTAGTTTTCAGTTTTTGATCAAAAACCAATAAGAGCAATGAATTCTAAAAAAAACAGTAGAAGATAATCTTAAGGTTTTGAAAAATTACACTTTAAACCTTATTTTTAACTTTTTTTTTGACCAAATTTTGAGTTTAAAACAATTTTTTTCAAAAACTATGCATAGTTTTGACTTGATTTGAAAACAAGCTTATAGACAAAAGTGTTGGCTTTAAAAAAATGTATAATAATTAATTGTGAGTATTACCGTTATTTTTTAACTATTTTTTCCATTTAACGTACATATTATTTAAATCGCCCCTTTCGCCTAAACCGGGGGAGATAGACCCCCCTCCCATAGTAAAAAATGCTTGTTTTTAACTGTTCTATACAAATCCGTCATTAAACTATGTCGCTTGAGTTATCGTACTCTCCCCGTTTAAACTTGGAAACTTATTTTTCTGGCCTTATTGTTTCTTCGCCGATTGGATTTCCAAATAATAAATATCGGTCCAAGATTAAATCTTCCAAATTGAAACAAGAAATATTCTTGGAATTGTCCAATTTTATTTTCTAAACAGAATAAATACTTAAATTGCTAAAAGTAAAATACGTACATAAATAAAAACTTACAAATTGGTATTTTATAAAGGGCGAAACAAACAGGAATTGAAAACAGTTGATAAACAAATGAAAATATTGTATCGAAAAATTTAGAAAAAAACAATGAAATTTAAGTAAGGGAAAATGATTGAAAAAATGAAGCAAAGTGTTTTTGAAATACAGTAAGAAAAAGTAAATTGATGTTAAAAAAGCGTTGGCTTGATGACATTCCGGCGGCCGTCTGAAATCTATGTTGAAGACTTTAAGTCCAAAACAGCAAGCCTTCATACGGATCTCTTTGATTTAATTGAACCATTCGATAATTTGACATCTACAACTCGTACAATATTATCTGGACCTGGGTAAGCTTTCATTACACGACCTAGTTTCCAAAGTGATCGAGATTCATCTGGATCAACCAAAATGACTAGGTCATCTACTTCTACATCTTTGGTATTTTTGTACCACTTCTTTCTTCTTATAATGTCAGGTAGATATTCTTTGTACCAACGCTTGACAAGTAATGACGTCAAATGCTGAGCTCTTCTGCTAGAAAGTCTGCTACAAGCATCATTTTCAGTGAAAACACCAGGCGCGGTCACATCTTTATCTTCTTCACCGAAAAGCATCATATTTGGGGTTAATGGTTTCGGATCTTCAGGGTCTACAGGCAAATGAGTTAAGGGGCGTCGATTTATCTGGGATTGGGCTTCCATAAGTGCATTTCTTAAAACATCTTCACGTGGTATTATAGATTTTAAAATATAATTGACACTCTTCTTAATTTACTGAATTAGGCGCTCCCATGAACCTCCCATCCACGGAGAATAAGCTGGGATAAAACGCCAAAGAGCGTTTTCATAGTTCGCAGAATATTCGCTCAGTTTATACTGCATCTCTTTGACATCCTTGTCCATCATGTTCTTAGCCCCAACGAAATTAAGACCACTGTCACTGTACAAAAATCGAGTAACCACTCGGTTGATGACAAAACGACGGACAGCCATTATACATTGGTCTAAACTGAGATCGTTGAGAAGCTCAATTTGCACAGCTCTGTAAGTAAGACACGTAAAAATCATACCGTATCTTTTCACTGTGCCACGCCCGAACTTAACCAATAAGGGCCCAAAACAATCGACTCCAACGTGAGTAAAAGGTCTTGAGTCAAACGCCAAACGAGCTTCTGGTAATTGTCCCATAAGTGGCATGACGGGTTTGGCTTTGAGCCGCTTGCATTCAAAGCACTTAGATCTCACCCTATCGATTGCTTTTCGAATGAATATAATCCATGCACGATCTCGGATGTCTGATATAGTTGTTGCTGTTTCCATGTGAAAATTAAGGTCGTGATGATGTTGTATGAGAACATCTACCAATGGATGATTATTCGGAAGAATGGCTGGATTTCTTGAAGCATACGAACAATTGGCTTTTTGGGCTTGCGAACGTATTCGAACGCATTCTTCGTCTAAAAACGGTGACAAACTAAGGATGGAGCTTCTTGAAAATACGCTTCCATTCTTTTGAAGACATAATAAGTCTTCGGGAAAGGCTTCACATTGTATTTTTCGAAAAAGCCAATTTTCAGCACGGGTGTATTCAGTTGGCGTTATGAAGACTTGTTTTTCAAACGGAATTTTCTTAATGACATCTTTGAATCTGAGCAAAAACCATTTTGCTTTAAATCTTGCACTCAGACTGTTGTAAACATCAAACGAAGGCAATTCAGGTCTAATGTGCACCGAAACAATTTCTGCTGATTCTTGTTCTTGTTGAGTGTAAGGTTTAATAGGCTATTCCGAAAATTCTTTCTTAAGAAAATCTGGACCAACAAACCACCTTGTAAGGATGGAGGTGCACAGCCAGCGCACCACAGTCAAAAAAATAAACAACTTACAAGTATTGATGGCTACGGAGTAGACCTATATAAGAGTTCGGCTTCCTTTTATTTCTTATACCTCAAGTGTAAAAAGTTAAAACTTAAATCAAAACTTACCAAGAGCTCAGTGTTTGATTTGCCTGTTCAGTGACAATATTTTGTTAACTTTATTTGATTTATACTGCATTTGATCAAATTAAAATTAAAAATTATTTTTCTGTTCAGACATAATAAATAAAAATATATAAAGAAATCGAATCGAACTATGTCAAACTCAAACTCAGCGAAACCTGCCGCTAGCACGCGAAGTAAAACTACAAACACACCGAAAACACCACAAAATCATCCTCAATCTACCCCTTCAAAAACTGTAATCAGTGCGAAAGAAGAGTGTAATATTATTAGCCAGCAGTGTAAAGAACAAAGCGACTATATTATCAATCTCTTATCTAAACAAATTATTGACTCAGAAACAAGAATATCCGATAAAATAAGCAACGAAATTAAATTTTTGCAAAACTCCATAAACGCCACTAATATTAAAGTTAATGAACTTCAAACCGCACTTTTGAACGCTAATAAAACGATCGACACTTTAAAATCTGAACTGTGCGAATTAAAAAAAACTGTAGGCGATGTAAACAAACAAGCCACAATCACTCAAACCGAAATGCAAAGTGTAAGAAAAAACCAATCAATTTTGGAAAATCGCGCCGTTACAAATGACGCTTTTCTTTTCGGTATTCCACATTTTGAAGACGAAAATCTAAAGTCTACTTTTAATTTGCTGTGTAATGCACTTTCCATAAAACCACCTACAATTAAAAATATTTATCGCACGCGACCTCGAAATGAATCTAAAGACACACCGATTTTAATCAAATTCATTACACCGTATGATCGAAATTATGTGTTGAAGTCAGTTGCTCTTTTTCGAAAAGTGAATAATAGAGAGCTATATTTGCAAGACATTGACATAAACTCTACAAGTGCTCTCTTTATGCGAGAGGCTTTAACGAAAAACAACCTGTCAATATACCAGCATGCAATGGCTCTGAGAAAGCAAAAAAAACTATGCACTGTGTTTGTATCGAGAGGAGTTGTTTACATCAAGCGACTTATGAATGAAGATGCTCGACTGATCGACTGCTTGGAGGATTTGAATATGGTTGCCAACTCTGAAATATAATGTTAAATATTTAAATACATACTTCTTCTTTAATTAACTTTCTTTTAAATTCATTTCAATTTCATTTACTTATTGCAATTTTCTTTTATTTGATCATCATTTTTCTTTTGATTTTTGTAATTATTTTAAATATTTTAATTATTTATTTCTTTTTTTCTTGTTTTAAATAATAATTTGCTTTATCTTTTCAATTCTTTTCCTCTTTTTTCGTGCTTATTATTCTTGATCCGATCTAGATTATTCTTAATAATCAATGGCTAATTATAATTTGCGCACCATGGTTAAGGTATTGAGTTGTCATCAAACTGGCCTTCGAGTGTGCCATATTAATGCACAAAGTTTAATGTGTAAAATTGACGAATTTCGCTGTACATTCGAAGATTCAAAGGTTGACGTGGTTTGTGTCTCTGAAACTTGGCTTAATGTCTCGCTAAACGACCAGTTATGCTCACTTGCGGGTTATAAGTTGTATCGTTCAGATAGGGTGTGTTGCAGCGGTGGGGGCGTTGCTATGTATGTGAGGGCAGGGTTAAAATGCAAATTAAAGGCCTCTTCTGTAGAGGATAGTGAAATTGAGTATATTTTTGTTGAGTTAACTAATGATAGTGAAAAGCTTCTTATAGGTACCATATACAGACCAAACAGAAACATTAGTATCTCTCCACTTATTTCTACCTTAGAACAAATTTCAGTTTCATATCCTAATATTATTCTATGTGGAGATTTCAATTGCAACCTTTTTGATGAAAATAACTATCTGAACGAATTTCTCTCTCTTAATCTTTACTCCGTAAACACATGTACTGCCACTCATTTTTCAAATTCTGACCCCACTTTGTTGGATTTATTTCTTGTGACCGATCAAAGCAAAGTGATTCTTTACGATCAGTTGTCTGCGGCAGCTTTTTCAAAGCATGATTTAATTTTTTTAACTTTCGACTTTCAAGTAGAGATTCATATTCGTTCCATCGAATACCGTGATTTCAAACAAATCAACTATGCTTCACTTGAAACGGATCTTAGAAGCATAAACTGAAATAATGTCTTGGAAATCCGATCCCCCAGCGAGCAGGTAGATTTTGTGAATAGCAGGGTGAATAGATTATTTGAGAGCCATGTACCCTTAAAAACCAAAAGCTGCACTCCTCACAACAAACCATGGTTCACAAATGACATACGTTCTTTGATAAGACAGCGTGACCTAGCCTATAGACGGTGGAAACTCTTTCGTCTTGACAGCTTTCACCAAAAATGTACCTCTTTGCGCAACAAAACTGTTCAAAAAATTCGTAAGGCAAAATCCGCTTTGTATGCAACTCGCATCAACGCGTCTTTAGGAAGTAAGCAAATTTGGAAAAATTTGAAGAATATCGGTGTTGGAAAAGTATCTTGTGGTTTGGCTGAAGACATAGACATCAACGCTCTCAACAAATCTTTCGTGTCTAACCCAATTATTAACCACCAATCGTTAGATCCCCTACAATATTTTGAAGAGATTTTTTCATCGCATACCTCAAACTCAAATTCATTTACGTTTTCTGTAATAACTGCGGAGGATGTTGTAGAAGCACTCCTCTCTATTAAGTCCAATGCTATAGGCCTTGATAATATGCACCCTTCGTTTTTGAAAATTATTTTACCAACGCTCTTGCCCGTTATTACCCATATTTTTAATTCCATTTTGATAAAAAATGAATTCCCAACACAATGGAAAAGGGCAAAAGTTATACCCATTCCAAAAACTTCAAAAGGAGACGAATTTAGGCTAATTTCAATATTGCCATTTTTATCAAAAGTTTTTGAGAAAATTATACAAAAACAAATGAATGAGTTTCTTAATCTGTTCAGTCTATTAACCCCCAAGCAATCAGGCTTTCGAAAGAAAAACAGCTGCATTACAGCTTTGTTAAGTGTCTCGGAAGACATTAGGAAAGCTATAGACGAGGATAATGTCACATTTTTAATACTCCTCGATTTCTCAAAAGCGTTTGACATGGTAAATCACATGGTACTTTGCGAAAAACTCTTACGTCATTTTAACTTTTCTTCCTCCGCAGTCAGGCTCTTATTTTCATACCTTACTGATCGAGTGCAAGCAGTAGAGGTTAACAGAACTCTTTCCAACTTCTTACCTGTCATTAGGGGTGTTCCGCAAGGTTCGATCCTTGGCCCGTTGTTGTTCTCAATCTATGTTAACGAACTTCCTTCAATTGTAAGACAATGTTCAACACGCATGTATGCTGATGACACCCAACTCTACTTGAGCTGCCCATTGGGACTTATTGAACACTCTGCAGCTTGTATAAATGAGGACTTAAGCTTCATTGAGCGTTGGTCGGTTAATAACTGCTTACTTCTTAACCCAAAGAAATCAAAGTGTCTCGTGGTCTCAAAAAACAAAATTGATGTGTCTTACTTTCCAGCAATCCTTTTGAATAACTGTCCAATTGCTTACGTCGACTCAGCTAAAAATTTATTTGTAGTTTTTAACCGCAACCTTACCTGGACACATTATATAAACAACAAAATTGGGAAATCGTATGGTGTCCTACGCATGCTATGGTCAACACAGCACTTTATTCCTTTAACAATTAGAATTCTGCTAGTGAAAACGCTGATATTACCTCTGCTTACTTTAGGCTGTGAAATTTTTTGTAAGTTAGACTTCGAGAGTAAAAGGAAATTAACGGTTGCATTTAATAGCGCAATAAGATATATTCACGTGCTGCGACGTTACGATAGAGTTTCGCAGCATACATCCCAACTTCTTGGGATGTCGTTTGAGAATTTTTTAAAATTCCGCACAATAACCTTGTTCTCTGACATACTTCTAACCCGCCAACCTGTGGATCTTTACAATGAATTAAACTTTTTCAACTCTAATAGATGTCGTGATCTAGTAATTCCGCGTTTTCAGTGTCTAACATCTGAACGTCAGTTCTTTGTCAACTCAGTAAGAATTTGGAATTCATTGCCGCGAGAAATAAAAAGTATTAATAACACGAAACAAATGGGAAAGGAACTTTACTTTAATAATGCATAGATTAAGTTATATTCGCAAATTTATAAATATGTAAAACTTGAATTAAAATCAATTATGTATGTAGCTACTGTACATTTTACAAGCTACACTATAAATAAGATATTGTATCTTAAAGTGTAAGCTAATCAAGAAATAAAATAAATACTAAAAAAAAATACTAAAAATACTAAGTTGATCTCCTATGGATTCATCAAACCATTTTGTTCCATCATCAGCAACATTGTCATTTGAACGGACATGATACCACTGTCGTGGAGATGAAGAATCAAGGATCTCTCCTACACGAGATGCAACAAGGGTAGGAAATTTGTATGTTGTTGAATTTATCTAAGAGAGAACTGTAGCCAAATCTGATAAAAACAACTCTTCATCAATTTTTATTGTATGCGATTGCTTTATAGTGGATACCAAACGGACTCCAAGGACAGCAGCTTGTAACTCTAACCTTGGAATAATCAATTGCTTTACAGGTGCAACTTTAGCCTTAGCCATTACTTGCGATACTTCTACCTTTTCATTACATTCAAAGCGAAAATAGGCTACAGCAGCAAAAGCCTTTTCTGATGCATCGACAAAAGTAATAAGGCTTACCTTGCAATCGTCAGGATTCAAAGTGATGTATCGACGTGGAGTCTTTCAATGTTCTTCAGCTCATTGATGAAAGTTAACCATTTGGCTTGCAATTCGGATGAGATTGATAAATCGTCATCTTCGGCAAGTCTGTAAAGAAAACAATCGGAAGAAGGTTGGCAAAACATTCCTAAGACCTTTGCGATATAACCCTCGCATTCGTTTGGATCGATGCTGACTAATTTAGTTTTGACTTGAGTTTCTGGCATCTGAGAGAGAAGTTCAAAGCTATTAGATTGTACAAAAACTAGATCAAAATGCATGGATTTGCAAATTTGAATGGCATCTCTGGTGACTGAGACTGCTTCTTCAACTGTGTTGTGGCTGTTAAAATAATCATCAACATATGTTTTTTTTGTCAAACCATCCACAGCTTCTGGACATTCTTCTTTAAAAAGGTTAGCATGATGGTTTTTGACGAACTGTGCACATGTGGGTGAACATCGAGGGCCGAACATCATAACTTGCATTAAGTAAACCAATGGCTTTCTTGAAATGTCACCATCTCCCCAAAGTATTCTTTGAAATTGCTGGTCTTCCTTTTTAATCTTAATTTGGTGGAACATTTCTTTGACGTCAGCATTAAAAGCAATCTTACGCTCACGGAATTTAAATAGACCAGCATGGAGAGGCACAAGGTTGTCAGGTCCTTTCAGGAGAAAAGTGTTGAGTGAAACCCCATCAACCTTAGCAGCCCCGTCACACACACATCTTGGTTTTATTGGGAGTTTATTGGGATTTTCAACAATAAAAGTGGGTGTGTACGAAACTCGAGGCCACTTTATTGATAACTCTTGTTTAAGTCGGAACTATTTTGCTCCGACTCCTGGACAGGGTACATAAACCTTGACCAGAATGAAGATATACAAAAAGGTGCTTGTACCTATTGTATGTTGCAGTATAGTGCGAAGTTTGTTTTTTGTGAACTATTAATGCCCCTTACCACTGGTGGGGGGAAGCAATAATAATGAATAACACAGAACAACCTTTTGATCGTAAATGATAAATTTTATTAGCTTACAATACTATTTATACAATCATTTTGCTTACTTAGCTAAATTTACAAAATCCTAAAATATACAAAAATAATATGATACAAGAAACATAATACACTTCAGCCAGGTAAGTGCAGAGCATGAATGCAAGAGAAAACTGCTGACTATTGTGAGAAAATTAATTTAATGTAATTTGAAAATAAAGCATGCAGAAAAGCTGTTGCTGTTGTCATTGATTAAACAGAGAAGCTGTTGTAGGGTAAATATTAAAAAATGTTGGTATATGATAATCGGATGGATTAAAATATACATTCTCCGCCCGTTGAACTATGTTCGAAATTATAGTACCATTTCGAAGGTTATGTTGTTGGGATTTTTGTCGTGGGGGTCTTCTTTTTTGCAGTCGAGGTTAGCCTGGATATCTGCCAAGGTTCTGCTAGGCTTTTTTTCTTCTTTTGAGATTACCGTTCTGTTTTTGCAGTAATAGTAGTATGACCATCGTAACAAGCAGATAAGGATTATGATGGATATGATTAATGCGAAGTAGCTCACTGTAAATTGGTGCACATCATTTTGATATGTTATGGAAGGCAACGCTTTGGTAATATTTAAGAGTTCTCGCTTGAGTGCATCCAATTCCTCTAAATGTTTTTTGTACGGCAAGATTTCGTAAGAGGTTGATGTCAAATTGTCTGGCAAGGCATACTTGGTTAGATTTCCAGCTGGAAGGAGTGACATCCTAGAGACCGTTCTTTGTATAAAATGGCCACGCAAGGTTATGAAGTCATTTTTAATAATGCAGCCGGGTGGAATTTGCAGAATTCCAGAACCTTCCAAAACGGTTTGTGTTACGGTGTCATTGCAAACAACATTGAGAGTGGTTTTAACCTTCAGAACGTAAATCCATTCATTTGGCTTGTGCAGCTGGACCCAATGAGGGCCATCGTTGGCGTTTACAACTTTGCATGCAGGAGTTTGTTGACCATGGTTTAAGAAGTTGATTTCACATGAACTTACTTCAGATCCACGTCTGTAAATCGGATGCTGCAGATGGCATAGATGTCTTTCTTCAGTAAGGGAAAAACATCCTTGAAATTCTAGTGTTGATAGAGGGTAGTACTGGTCACGATGCAGGTTAATCATAATGTAGTCGGTTGATGGTTGTATGGTAAAAAATGACTCTCCGACAAGAACTGGAACGGGAGTAACTTTGAAGAGCTCGAATTCATCAAGACTTAGGAGTGGTAATTCAATTTTAAAGACTATGTGGTTTTTAAGAGCCTTGCCATGAATACTCATAAGATGATAAAGCTTCGGAATTTCGTCTGAAGCTACTGGAAGTCTGACTGAGGAAGGTAGGTTAGCTTTTATCTTTGTGAACTCTTGTTTTAACTGAGCCGTTGAAATAAGCTGAGGATTAATTTTTCCATGGTGAGTATCGATCATTACGTCTATTATTGAGGCTTGGGTCTTTTGAAATTGTGAAGATACTAACACAAGCTGCAATGCGATTGAATTGAAAAGCTGACGCAGTCTTTCCTGGTGATATTGTTGTCTTATATCATTAATAACAGCTGCGAGCTGTTTGAGGGTTTCGTCTATCTCTTCAAAACGGGAACTTATCTCTTGTTCATTTTGTTTTATAATATTTATGGTTGCATCAATTACTGAAGTCTGATTTTGAATAAGGCTGACTATGTGGCCTTCATCTTGCTTTATTGCGTTTATTGTAGCCGACATGTGGTTGGCGTATTCATCATCAAGAACCCCAAATAACGCATTAGCCACATTGCCTACGAAATTTAGAGCACCACGACGAACTCTGATTGATGTTACGGATAAGAGATCATTATCCTTTTCGATGTCTGCGGTTATCCGGTCAAATTGGAGGACTGTCTCCTTGCAAGTTTCGTTTTTATTTGGCAATAGTAGGCAAATTTCTTCTAGCTTCCTACTATAGGTTATAATGGAATCGTATTCGGTCCAATAAGGGTCCATGTCATAATACGCGATTATGTTCCAACTACTTGAGGTTATGGCAGAGGTCCCGAAGTTTTCAAAGTATATCCCTGGCTGTGACAGAAATGGTTGAATCTTAACTGGAGCACATGCTATCATGGGTACTAATAGAAATACCAGGAGTAAAGCAAAGGTTGTTGAGCCAAGTGAAGTTTTGAACTTCTTTTTTGGTACTGGACCATCATCAGACTTCTGGCGCGAATGTATCGATGTTGATGAGTGATCGACATCATCATCTTGGATTGGAACTGGAAGTGGAGCCAATCTGTGTATAGCACGACGGAATATCCCAGTAGCTGTTCGCACATCTGCCACTCGAACCAGCCCGTCGTCTCCAGTTATTACGTTAGTGATACGTCCAAGCGGCCATCGCAAGCTTGGTGTGTTGTCTTCCTTGATTATGACCATCATCCCTGGTTCTGCGTTATGACAACTCTCCTTCCATTTATATCTGTGCTGTAGCTGATTCAGGTAATCACGTGACCATCGGCGCCAGAACTCATTTTTGAGATGATTTACGAGATTCCAACGAGTAAGTACCCCTGAATCATTTGCTGTAGCTGTGGGATCTACATTGCTAATGAGAGGTTCTCCGATGAGAAAATGGCCAGGCGTAAGAGCGGTTAGATCATTCGGCGAATCGGACAATGGAGTTAAGGGCCTTGAGTTTAAAATAGCTTCAACTTGAGTTGCAGCTGTTTCAAGCTCCTCGTACGTCAATGATGCTCCTGCCAGAGTGTGCTGTAGCAGATGCTTCGATGATTTGACCGCAGCTTCCCATAGACCACCAAAATGTGGTGAACGAGGGGGAATGAAATGGAAGTCACATCCCTTTGTAGCGCATGAAGATGTAATTTTCTCTCTTTCAGTATTGGATTCCATGAAAGACATTAGTTCTGATAGCTGGTTTTTGGCACCCACAAAGTTTGTTGCGTTATCGCAGTATATGTTTTTGCAATGGCCCCTTCTGGCCATGAATCGTTTAAGTGCACCTATGAAACCTTGAGCCGTTAAATCGGTTACCAGCTCCAAATGGCAGGCCTTAGTGGAAAAGCAGCAGAAGATTGAAATATACGATTTTTGAGGCCGTTTGCCTCTTATCTTGTAGTGTGTTGATATCGGACCACAAAAGTCAACGCCTGTGTTGATAAATGGCCTTGCTGGTTCAATTCTATTTGCAGGCAGATTTCCCATTTGTTGTGACAAAAGCTTAGGTGTGGCACGAGCGCATTTGACACACTTGTGTAGCACTGATCGGGCAATCGTCTTTCCTTTTACAGCCCAAATGCTCTGCCTAGCAATCGAAAGCATGGTTTGTGGCCCAACATGATTGTTGTCCTCGTGAATTTCAACAAATAGCATTTTGGTGAAAGGATGATTATATGGTATCAATATGGGATGCTTAGCGTCGTATGGCAACGACGATGCTTCTAAACGCCCTCCCACACGAATCAGTCCTTCTTCATCTAAAAAGGGTGTCAGACTCTTGTATGGGTTCTTATTTGGTACTTCACCCTCGTCCCTCAGATGTCCAATTTCATCCTTAAATTGGTCTTGCTGCATATGCTTGAAGATGTTCTTTTTTGCTTGACTTAGTTCTGCAACTGATAGGGGACCATTTTTCAGCTTGATGTCTGCCAGCCTCAACTGAGTTCCTTCAGCTGACAATTCTTTTTCATTTTTCTTGATTTTGGTTATCATTGCCTTTTTCCTCAGGTTGTGAAGGTACCTTAGTATAAAGGCAACTATTCTTTCTGCAAATTTAAAGGAATTTTTATGGTTGAGTGTAGTTAAAAATCCCTCTCCATCCGGGGATGACTCGTGAACAGTGGCTCCAACGGATAGATTCTCGTCAATCGGTTTGTATTTAGGTGGCCAAATTGAAGTGGCTCCATGCAGAAACTTTGGTCCGTAGAACCAAATGTTGCAATCTTGAAGTCGTTCAGGTGCTATCCCACGTGAAAGCACATCAGCCGGATTTTCCTTTGACGGGACATGATGCCATTGCTGAAGTATTGTATTTTGTTGAATACGCGATACCCTATTAGCAACAAAAACAGGGAGTGAGGTCGATGATGACGAATTGATCCAAGCAAGAACTATTTCTGAGTCTGTCCATAAAAATGTTGCTTCATTATGAATCTTAAGGTCCTTTTGTAAACGAAGCAGGAGCTCAGTGGCAAGGCAAGCGGCACATAACTCTAGTCGGGGAATAGTTGCTTGCTGTGCTAATTTTGTTTGTTTTGATGGTGCTACTCTTGATTTAGAACATAATAGTCGTACTGTGATACTGTTGTCACTGCTAACAGATCGGACGTATACTGCTGCTCCATAGGCCTTCTCCGAAGCGTCAGCAAAAATGTGATATTGTATGTTTTTCGGGTTTCTATGAGAAAATATGTGCCTATCAATTTTGATGTTGTTCAGTGATTGTAGGCCTTCACGATACTTGAGCCATGTCGTCTGCATTTCTTGAGGTAATGCTGCATCCCAGTCAAGCTTCAATTCCCACAGTTTCTGGAGAAATATTTTTGCGACGACGACCACCGGAGCCATAATCCCCAATGGATCAAATAGATGTGCGATGTCGGAATATGCAGATCGTTTGGTAACTCGAACCTTATCAATCCAGGATGTCTTGACACAGAGTTGATCAGATTTTGGCATCCACGTAAGTCCTACTGTCTTGATGTGTTCATCAACATTGCTGCCGAAGTCAAGCTCCGTTTCTCGGTCCTCGAGCGGAATGCCTTTCAGAAGAGATGCATGATTAGCGCACCACTTTCTTAACTTAAAACCACCTTTTTGCAAAATTGTTTGCAATTCCGATTGGGTTGTCATCAACTCGGCAATTTTGTCCGAGCCAGTTAACACGTCATCTACATAAAAGTCTCGTAACAGAGCCGTTGATCCCAATGGAAATCGTTCCTTGTTATCTTGGGCCAATGCTTGAAGGCACTTTGTGGCTAGGTATGATGCTGAGGTGGTGCCGTAGGTAACTGTCTGAAGCTTAAAGCACTTCAAGGCATCATTTGGGCTGCTTCTCCACCAAATCAACTGGAACTTCTGATCCTCTTCGTGTATGAGTACCTGCCGGTACATCTTCTCAATATCTGCGGTAAACACATATCTTGGCATGCGGAATCGTAGTAGCATTGAAAAGACATCATCTTGAATGGTTGGACCAGTGGAGAGAATATCATTAAGGGAAAGGTTTGTGGATGTCTTGGCGGAGGCATCAAATACTACTCTTAGCTTAGTAGTGCTGCTGTCTGGCTTTTGAATGCAGTGATGCGGCAAAAAGTAATATGGTTTGGCAATTTGAGGAAGGAATACTTCTTGCATATGACCCAATTGCAGATATTCTTCCATAAATTGTTTGTATAGCTTTTTTAAGTCTGGTGAATTCGCAAGTCTTCGTTCAAGAGCAATAAATCTTCGAAAAGCAATATCCCTTGATTCTCCCAGGCAAGTAGGTGCCTCTTTGAAGGGCAACCGAACCACAAATCGACCAGTGGAGTCTCTAGTTGTTGTTTGGATGAAGTGAGTCTCGCATCGTTTCTCGGCTTGAGTGAAATTATTGTCTGTAGCTGCAGTTGTTTCTTCTAAGCGCCAAAATCTTTCAATCTGTTGATCAAGAGCTTCATCTGCGGTGCAAATTCCGCAAGATGCCATCATAGGGTTGTATGAGTTAGTTGATACCTTGCCTACTGCTATCCATCCAAATACGGTATTTTGCAGGGTTGGAAAATCATCTCCTAGGCTTATTTGCCCAACAACCAAAGTCGAATAGAAGATTTCAGCACCGATGAGCAAGTCTATAGGTCCTGGCTGATCGAATTGTGAGTCAGCCAAAACAAGGTTATTTGGAATATTCCAGGTTGATGTATTGATGGGCCGTGATGGCTGTGTTGAAATAATTTTTGGAAGAATATGTGCTTCCACTCGGGTAGAGAATCCGTTGATTTTTGAGCTTATTTCAACGTTAATTCTTCGATGAGACGCCTGCTTGTTTTGACCGATGCCTTCAACACATAACGTCTCATAAGCCTCCCGCAGACCTAATGATTTTGCTAGTTTATCTGTTATTAGATTGACCTGTGATCCAGAATCTAGCAACGCTCGGCATGATATTTGTTTTCCACTTTGGCACTTAAGATGGACAATTGCTGTGCCTAGTATCACGCTTGATGATTTGTGTTGTTTGTTTATGATATTGGGATTGGTGCCCGCTGCGGAAGTGCAAAGACTTGCTGAGTCCGCGGTGGGAATTGTGCTGCCTGGTGATGCTGACATTTTCGAATTTTTGGATCTTGTTGACTCGTCCAAATGAAGAAGTGTGTTGTGCTTCTTTTGGCATTTTGTGCAACATCTGGAAGAACAATCATTTGAGGCATGTCCTGACTTAAGGCAGTTTGTGCAGTGCCTTGATTTTTGCACAAGGTTTAAGCGCTGTGATGGGCTTAATTGCAAAAATTTCTCACAGAAGTACAGCTGATGGTTGCCTTTGCAGAAGACGCATGTTGATCTTGTAGTTACTAGTGTCGTATACGCCTTGTCGGGTCTGGACCTTTGGCGTTGCTCTTCTGAACCTTTTCTTAGGCTTGGCCCTAGTGCCTCTAGGGATTGAAATCGCATCTCCAAGAACGACATGAACTCATTCAAAGATGGCAATGCCTTTGGTTGCTTGAGTGATTGCTCCCAAAGTGTGAGCGTATTTCTGTCCAGTTTCTTTATCAGAACGCTCATAAGAAGGGGATCCCAATTTGTAGTGTCGATGTTGAGACCCTTTAAACTAAGCATGCACTCTTGGGTGGTGTCATGCAACATCTTAATTGCTTTCGAGCTTTCATTTTGGATTGCAGGTTGCGCCAGCAATCGTTGTACATGCGCAGTTACAAGTAGACGAGGGTTGTCATACCGATCTTTAATTACCTGCCATGCTGCACTATAGTTGCTATCGGATGTTGAAAAGTGCCTTATCAGGTTCTCGGCTTCACCCGTTAACGTTGTTTTTAAATAAAAAAGCTTCTGACAATTCGCTATGTCTTGTTTGTCAACAAGCTCACTGAACAGATCGCTGTATTGTTTCCATTTGATGTAGCTTCCGTCAAATTTGGGCAAGGTTATCTTTGGAAGTTTCATAGCTTGCCTGGGACTAGGAGGCCCAACTGGGAGGAACGATGATGAGCTTTGTATGGTGGTTTCTTCAAGCTTGGTTGTCAATGCAATTATAGCTTGCGAGACTTCATCTTCTAACTTGTAGAACTCATTCATATCGTATCCATCCTGGGCTGGATTTTCAGAAAGGTCATTTATCCAGCGATGCATTTCTTCCAGCTCCATCCAGTATTTTTGGAGTGTATTCAACTTTATTGTACAAAAGGTAGAACTCCAAGTCTCTGTAGTTCTAAGACTGGACAGCAACCGCTGTAGAGATTGTGCGGCTGTTTTTTGTCTTCGTATAATTCTGGCGATTTCTGATATTGGGATAACTTCTACAGGTTGTATCTTGCCAATATCTGTTCTGGAGCTTGCTTGCTCCTTTAAACTAGCCGCTCCACTAGTTTTCTTGATAGGGTCGGCATCTATAGGTACAATGGATTCTAAAGTTTGTTTGATTTCAATGTACGCCTTTTTTACCCTTTCGACGGTATTACTTTGCATATAAGGCGTGTCTGCCTTTACATATGCTTTTATCTGGTCATGGTTTTTTGAAAACTCCAACCAAAGAGCTTCTAGTGCTAATAATTTTTTCGCCTTGTAATCGGCTGTTTTACGGTCAGGGCTGTCTTTACCAATGTTGGTCTTTAGCCGTAGCAACTCATCGGTTATGGCTTTTTGCCTAGCCACAATAGTGAATACTTGCGTTTCCTCCATTTCAGCTACAAAGAGTTGTTTTTGACTGGAACTCTAGGTACTTGTATCTGTGGCACGGCCTCGACAATGCTAAATACCAAACGCAAGTTTATGAAGATTTGTACTCTGGAACACCGGAACACTGGATACCTGGAACTCTGGATGCTTGGATCTCTGGTTCGGATCTCTGGATACTTGGATCTCTGGATGCTTGGATCTCTGGTTCGGATCTCTGGATACTTGGATCTCTGGATACTTGGATCTCTGGATACTTGGATCTCTGGATACTTGGATCTCTGGTTGGGACACCAAGTGTTTTAGCCCTTGGAACGCTTTATATCACTTACAATCAAGAGGCTGATCGTGTTCTATATCACGTCGGGGTCACCAATGTTTAAGTCGGAACTATTTTGCTCCGACTCCTGGACAGGGTACATAAACCTTGACCAGAATGAAGATATACAAAAAGGTGCTTGTACCTATTGTATGTTGCAGTATAGTGCGAAGTTTGTTTTTTGTGAACTATTAATGCCCCTTACCACTGGTGGGGGGAAGCAATAATAATGAATAACACAGAACAACCTTTTGATCGTAAATGATAAATTTTATTAGCTTACAATACTATTTATACAATCATTTTGCTTACTTAGCTAAATTTACAAAATCCTAAAATATACAAAAATAATATGATACAAGAAACATAATACACTTCAGCCAGGTAAGTGCAGAGCATGAATGCAAGAGAAAACTGCTGACTATTGTGAGAAAATTAATTTAATGTAATTTGAAAATAAAGCATGCAGAAAAGCTGTTGCTGTTGTCATTGATTAAACAGAGAAGCTGTTGTAGGGTAAATATTAAAAAATGTTGGTATATGATAATCGGATGGATTAAAATATACAACTCTTGCTCCGAAGCGATTCTGGCGTAACCCTTTTCTAACAATGTTCGCATGTGATTGTTTTGCCATTCTAGTTAGTGTGGTTTCTTTTTCAAGGACTTTTCGAAACTGACAAGTCTTCTGAAAGCCATCGAATAACTATCTGGTAATCTTACATTGTCAGAGTTCCACAAGAGGCCGATTTCATACTGACCATCCACTAGCTTGATGGAAGATTCCATTATGTCTACAGCTCTTTTTTCTTCACGACTCACAAAATCTCCCTTTGGTGGCTTCACTCCGAACTCTTCAGTTGAAAAATGCTGTTTCACTAGATCGTGTAAGCTCTCTTCAGGTTTGATTGCATCGTGAAAATAGAATTTCATTTTTGGTCGAGGAACATTGTGAACACAAGAAACGTGTGGATGCGAGACATAACCACTGCCAAAAACGATCCATCCGAGCCGCGTTTTCAGCGCACAGGGCTCTTGGTCGTTTCCGTGACGTTGACGTTGACCCAGAAGAAACTTCGCTTGATCGAGGCCAATCAAAATCTTAGGCTTGGCATCAACTAAATCCACCAAAGGAAGACCACGTAGATGAGGATACTTGCTTTTAAGATAAGTAACATCTATCGATTGGCATGGCAAGTCCAAGTCTTTGACAGTGAACACATTCTTCAAAATATGGCGTTTCGGATTTTTGACATCAGATACTTCTAAGCTTGTTCTCAAAGATTTTTCCTTACACCTTTCGTCCATTGGAGAGTTAGGTCTTCTGAAACACCGTCAAGATGCAAATCATCAAAGAGATCCTTTTCAAGCATCTTTAAGGATGAACCATCATCGAGAAAAGCGAAGGTGTCCACAAAACGGTTGTCTCTACCATGAAGTCGAATTGGTGCAATCTTGAACAGTACTGAAGTATTCGAGTGAGCAACAAAAAGCGACAAAACGGCGCAGCAGATGTATTGAGATCTGAATTGATTTCTTTGGATTGATGCAATAAAGGGTGATGACGACCAGAGCAACCATTTAAACCACAAGTTCTCTTCTTGGAGCAAACCCTCCAATTGTGCTTTGTAGAATCCAAACAAGTAAAACAAATACAATTCTCTTTAATAAAGGCGAGTCTCTCCGATTCTGATAAGTCCTTAAAACTGATACATTCGTGGAGTGAATGTTGTTTCTTTGTACATTTCTTACACAAGATTTGAACGGCAGAAACTGAAGATTGTGCTTGATGAGTTAAAACTTGTTTTGAAGATTTCGCTGAACCTTGGTTTTTCTTAGTTTCAAAATTTGCACTAGTTATTGGCTTCATTAAATCAGGTGGCAAATCGATAACCTTTTCATTTAAATATTCTGCAAATTGAACGAAATTTGCATTGAAAAAACCAGCTTTCTTCTTTTGCCACTTTTGGTATAAACCTGCACCAAGCTTACAGGCTAAATTGGTCATCACGTACCCATTGGTGAGGTCTTCTTCTCTATTCATTGACCTGACATCCGCGACGTAACCATTCACCTTCACTGCCCACAGACGAATTTTCGGATCACTCTTCGAAGCTAACTTGGGAAGATTCAATAAATCCGTCGTTAGATCGTGAACCAGGACATCACATCGTCCAAAAATGGCACGAAGGGAGTTCATAATTGCGTCGGCGTCCGATGAATACCTTAAACGATCACATACCAATTGGTACGCTTCTCCTTTTAAGGCCTTTCGCAGTCGAGAAACGTTTTCTTTGTCGCTGAATTTTCCTTCAATAGTCGTAGACTTGAACACCTCTTCGAAATAAGGCCATTCACGCCTATTTTCGCCAGAAAATGTCGGGAGCTCTTGAACATTATTTCGATTCAGGATAGTGAGCAGCGTAGCCATTTCCTGACCTTGAATGGAAGTTGAAGGAAAAGAGAAATTCTCTATGACCGGATTAGGAGGAGAAAATAGTGGTGTGGATTGTGGAACTTTGAAAATAGGAACGTTATTAACATCGTTTAACAAGGCCTGATGATTTTGTTGAATCTTTTTTAAGATTTCCAACCTATCATTGTCCTTTTGATTATTAGCTGGAGATACACATGGTGGTGGTACACATGCAGAAAGTTTCACCTTCATTTCTTCAAGTTCTGTACGCAAAGCTTCAACTTCTTTGTCTTTTCGAGAAACTGCAGCTTGAGCAACAACGGCAGCTTCCATAAAAATGTCCAACTGCTTCAAAGAATCTGACAAATGAGGGCTTTGTTCTTCTTCTTGTTCGGGATTTCCTGATGTGGCTTTTTTAGCAACACAATCACTTTCCCCACAGTACCAAGGGGTACTAGGATCAGGATCAAACCCATGGCAAGAATAGTGCCACCATCGAAAACATTTATCACAACTTACCATAAAATCATCATGTAATTTTTGACAAGTTGGAGAACTGCAACATTTCTTCGATTTCGGCATTGTTGCAATTTGTTTTCAATTTAAAATAAAATGATGTTTCTTCGCCGATTGGATTTCCAAATAATAAATATCGGGCCAAGATTAAATCTTCCAAATTCAAAACGGGAACCAAGAAATATTCTTGGAATTGTCCAATTTTATTTTCTAAACAGAATAAATACTTAAATTGCTAAAAGTAAAATACGTACATAAATAAAAACTTACAAATTGGTATTTTATAAAGGGCGAAACAAACAGGAATTGAAAACAGTTGATGAACAAATGAAAATATTGTATCGAAAAATTTAGAAAAAAAAATGAAATTTAAGTAAGGGAAAATGATTGAAAAAATGAAGCAAAGTGTTTTTGAAATACAGTAAGAAAAAGTAAATTGATGTTAAAAAAGGGTTGGCTTGATGACACTTATATTTTGCAAATTCAGAAATAAGATCATCAAAGTCTAAAAAATGTAATAATTCCTTTTCAATCGACATTATTATATAAGCCTACCAATCTCTCTTGAGTCATGGTTGTCCTAAGATAATTTTTAATAATTTTAAGTTTAGAAAAACTACGTTCTCCTGAAGCTACCATGACTGGGGTTGTATTAAGGATTTGGAGAGCAATTACTAAATTCGGAGCAAAATGTTCAAGGTTTGAACTAAAAATAAAATTTAACACATCTTAACTTGTGGTGTAACAAGCGAGGATATTACGGTTAACTCTTGAAACAATTCTTCTCCATCTAAATCTTCAAAACTACCTAATGTTAAAACATTCTTCAAAGTAAGGCATGAAGCACGTACATTTCTATTTTTTAAACATTCGCTTATGTTACTTAAATATGAAAAATTGATACTATACGTATCAAGCTGTTCAAACCTTTCTGTAATAGATTGAATGGCTTGATCAAGAATTTTGAAAAAAAATCTACTTTAAATCTTTGTCTCGAGTCTAATATAGTTTCAGAACATTCATCAGCATACAGGGGCCCTACTATGTAACTCGATTCTACTTTTGATTCTATTCGAAACTCATTTCCGATTCTACTTTCGAGTGGTACTATCTATGAAAATAGAATCGGATGCCGGTAATACCAAGTATTTCCCACAAAATTTCCGATTTTCGAACGAGTCTCGTTATGTGTGACATTAGATTAAAAAAAAAAACAAAACAATTTTCTGTGAATAAAAGTCAATTAATCTTCGTGAAAAAAATTAATCAAAACAATAATAAAAACAAATACAAATGGACAGTGTCGCAATTTGGTTAGATTCTGAAGAAAATCCGGAACGAATTGAACAAATAGAAAGAAGGCGAATCAGAGACAATTCCAACATAATGGAGCTTAGCGAGAAAAGGTTTACCTACCCATATTGAGCATCTATTTGAACGCATTTTTAATCCAATCTACATTATTTCAGCTTTGTTAAAAATTACCGCCTTTCAAAAGATGCATTCATGTTTTTATTGAACCAAATTTCAACGCACCTTAGTATTCGCCAAAGGCAAACTTCTGTTCCCAATATGATCAAGGTATCAGCTACCCTGAAGTTTTTGGCAACAGGAGGTTACCAAAATCAAATCGGTGGAGACAAGCGTGCGGGACTTGCTCAACAGACCATGTCCAAGGTTATAGCTGAGGTTTTAACTTCAATAGAAAGAGTTATGTGTCCTCAGCTTATCAACTTTAAAATGACAGAGGAAGAGAAAAGGAAGTCAAAACGCTATTTTTGGGAAAATTCTTGAAAGTGTTAAATACAAACCACTGTCATTTCAAAATTTCCAAAAAATGTCAAAGCTTCAGAGTTGAACTTCCTAATTCAACACAAGTATTATTGGAAGAAGAAGAACATTCTAATTTGGCTAAAAGAATAAGAAATAAAATAAGAGATGATTTAACAAATTCATAAAGTTTTTATTTTTAAAAAGCAACTCTTAAGACTAAATATAATAATAAATAAAAAAAGAACGAAACAAAAAAAAATAACTTCAGTCTTTTTAAATTAGCACATATTATGGTATTTAAATATTAAATGTACGTACTTCATAAAACTAAAAAAATCACATTATGAAAGCAAAAATGAATTCAATTTCTATACTAAAAAAAAAATATGTACATAAGGAATGAAACTTCAAACACAATCAATATGGATTCTTCAGTGATTGGCGAAGTGTTAGAATCTCGGATTTGAGTTTCAATTTAGTGACAGCATGTTGGTTTTTTTCAATATAACTTTTTTTTTTTAATTCAAACTTTTCTTTTTTAAGTTGCAGTTTTTCTTTTTTAAGTTCTAGTTTTTCTTTTTTAATTTTGTATATTTTTTCCTTCAATTCGGAGTCTCTTCGTTTATATTTCAAAATTCCTTGCAGATTTTGATTCATTTCCTTCATCACTTCCAAGGAATTATTCTGGTAGGATGTTTGATTTTGAACTTGCTGTTCTAAGAGTGTAATCTGCCGTTTTTTTGGTGTTATTCGCGGAGGTGGAATGTTTTCTTCTTCACCACTCAGATTTTCTGTACCTCTTACTTCATTTTCAACAATGAGATCACTGGTAACTTCATTATACAAATGTGAAGGGTTTCCGTTATTTTGTTCTACCACTCCGAAACTTAATGAACCGGTCATTCCCTCAATCGCTTGACCTAAGTCCAAAAGTTCAGCGACCTTCTCTTCTAATGGAGTTAATGCATTATATTTTGGCGGACCACCACCAGTTCCAGACAAACTAATTTTGTTCCTTCTTAGCTTGGCTTTTGTATGCACTTTGAAGTCAGCCCAAACCTACATACATAGATAAAACAAATAAAAGAAATTCGGCTTTGTTGAAATTTGATTTACCTTTTTCCACCCGACGCTATCACGTTGTGGTGGACCTTCCGCATTCAATTGGTTGGATAAGTTTGTCCATAAATTGTTGGACTTTTGTCTTGCCTCCGGTGTTTTGAGGTACCCTTTTGATAAATCCGGATGTTTCGTCATATAGAGGACGAGAATTTCAAACTGTGCGGCGTTCGTGTTTGAGGTTTTTGATGAATTCCTGAGCAGGAAACATATGTATATTAGTATGTTTATTAAATAATTCAACTAAATATTAACAATATATAATTTCCATTTACTTACATTTCGAAAGAAAACTTCTTGTTTCAACCGCTCGCAAACACATTTGATATAGAATGATTATTTACGAATTCGGATGAGTTTGACATTTAAATTAGAATTAAGTAGTGCCGAATTTCCGAATAAAACAAAAAAAAATAGTTGGCATTACTAGAGCTGTTCGATTTTCGTTTATTAGAATTTGCTATCGAGTTACAGAGTTGCGATTTTGCGAATTCGAGCAATTTCATTGTAGAATCGAGTTACATAGTAGGGCCCCAGCCTTTTTCTCCGTTGAGATCGCAATGATGAAGCTTCAGGAAACATATTTGGTATTTCTAGGATACTAACAATACGCTCGGTTAATTGAACATACCTACTCATTAAATTTTTCATCGGAACGCATTAAAATCAAACTTTTTTTGTATTTTCTAAAACTTGTATGCCAGTCGACAGATTAACGGACGGACTTTTGCAAATATTTACTAGCCTTATTTATATTTTCGAAAAGTAAGTAAGTAAGTAATTCATTTATTTACATTAATTTACAAAATTTTATAAAATATTTTGAATTTAAATGCTATGGCCTTGCCGTCAGCCAAAATATCAGCTAAAATATCAAACCAAATTAGCAGGCAGCATATAAATGTAAAATCAAAAATTTTATTTCCTAACGATTCTAAGGGCTTCATATATTTCTTCTAAATTTGTTTTTAAAGGCCACAATGCATCTAACCTGCTCTCCCATCTAGTCTCAGAAAGGTATTCAAAGTAAGACTTGAAATTTTTTTCTATAGATATCCCACCTCGTTGTGGAACTTGAAAAAAAAGTTATACAAACATTGAATGGTATCGAAAAATTTAACTGCATATAATGAGCACCGAGCAGCATCATTAACCACTAAATTTAAGGAATGCGAGCAACATGGAACGAAAAATGCTCTTGGTTCCAGGGTTCGAATTCTATTCTGAGCACCCGCTTCTTTTCCTTTCATATTCGAATTCGAACCATATCATAATTTTGACTCCGACAGTTACTTATTAAAATTCCATGTAATCTGCATTCTGCACCAGACTAGACATATGTATATTAAAAGTAGTCGTTACAACAGTTATTAACTTTCAAAAAAAAAAAAAAACTGGCTGCGCAAGAACGATTCGACTCCGCATAGATTCATCCCTCTTTAATTTTTTCACTCTATGCTCCTTTTCCATTCTATTAAAAATTTCATCTCCTGTAAGCAGGCACTTAACTCTTACACAGATACTGTATGCCAGCGGTTCCCAATCTTTTTTAGTCGCGGAGCACTTTTTGCGTGATAAATTTCACGCGGAGCACTTCGTTGCGCATAATGCCATTTTTCGCAGTTACATGTAGCAAATTAAATACAACGAAAAACACAAGAACAATATTAACTTAACTTAATAAGGAATTACATAATTATATTAAATGCATTATAATTATATGGAGTTTCTTTTTAGTGGGAATGTGCCTGCTTATTTTTGCATAAAGCTGAAATATGTGGTTGAATTTGGGACAACCGTATATCAGAATCAGGCTCTGCATCGAGACGGAATCTATATTTTGTTTTGGTTCCAACATATGCAGAGAATCCTGATTCGCACATGTATGTATGTTGTTGCAAACGGCAGAAGAATTATTTTAGCTTTCTCTGACAGTAAACTGAACTCGTCTTTCACCAGAATTCTGATAAAGACTCCTTTGTTGCAAAAAGTTCTTTTATCGAAGAATCTGATGTCAGGTCAATCAAGCACTCAAACTGCAGCGATGTCAGGGAAGGTGGGTTTTCCAACGCGGCAGAGTACGGGTTTATTACCCATACGTTTTCCTTAATGTTCAGGTGGAATTTGTCTGGAAAATAGTGGATGAAGCTATCCAGTAAACATCCTAGGTGGATATGAAACTCATTTAAAATATCATCATGAATGTCCAAATCAATTTCTTCTTTAAATTTTCTGAGCATTGGGAAGCTGTCTAGGTTTCGATTTTGTATACATTCAGCCCAAAACTGGATTTTATTTTTAAATGCTTCTATTTTGTCACTGGCATCGAGAACAGTTAACTATGGTCTTTCCCTGAAGTGATACACTCAAATCATTTATTTTTTTAAATATATCTGACAGATACGCCAATTTCAATAACCAACGCTCATTAGTCATTACACAACATGTCCCCAAAAACAAAGTTGTCGTCAATGAGTAAGGTTCTAACTTCAGCTCTCATTTCGAAAAGCCGCGTCAGTGTTTTTCCGCGAGAAAGCCACCTTACTTCTGCGTGAAGAAGTAAAGACGTATGTAGACTACCCATGTCATCACACAATACTTTAAAAAGCCTTGTATTGTTTGGCCGTGATTTAATAAAGTAAATTATTTTCACGCGATCGTCCAACACCTTTTTAAGGGAGACCGGCATTTTTTTCATTACTAGGGCATGGCGGTGTAGAATGCAATGGCTACTGGTGCATCCTTTAACAATTTGCTTTATTCTTGCGACGGCACCGGACGATTGTTCCAGTCATGGCCTTGGCACCGTCCGTGCATACATTCATGTAGTTAACCCATGGTATGTCATTTACAATAAAAAAATTGTCAATCAAATTAAAAATGTCTGCACCAGTTGTAGTAGTTTGCAACGGCTTGCAGAAGAGCAGATCTTCTTGAAAGGACTATAGATATTGGTAGATGGTAGTGCACAAATACTATTAAAATAGCCAACCCTGCAACATCCGTTGATTCATCCATTTGCAGCACAAATTGTTGTGACTTTTATTCGTAAAAGTAACAGGCCGACTCCACTAGAGATAATTTCTCTCAGAATACTCATCCTGACATGAAAAGTCTAATGGAGTCGCGTTGTTATGATATGATGTTAGCGATCTCTCTCTGCTATTTTGTCTTGACATCGATGTCTGATATCAAATTTGACGTTTGAGTTTTTTTCCTTTTTTGTGTGTGGATGACATCTCAATTTCATTATTTTGTGTGTCTCAAACCGACAAGTATTCATTTGGCGCGAACAAAAAAAAATTACTGTGTTAAAAAAATTATTATTATTATTCTTTTGACAAAACAAATTGTTATTAAATTGGAAAACAAACGAATTTCTACACAAAAGCCGAAAAATTGTGGGAAGAATTTTTTTATTGTTTGACGTTTGACGTTTTTCAGAGATGAATTCACTTTAACCTCTCTTGTTCAAATGAGATGTCAAGACATAAACTGCCCAGCGAAGAAAAAAAAAAAAACTTCTAATTTTAATGTCAGAGATCTGGTTGGCGATACAGGTATCAAGTGGAGCCTGTAAAGTAGCTTTCACCTTCTCTGCTAAGTCTCGGATTCGTCTTGATATTGTGTTATTTGACGAAGGAATAGTGGCAACTAATTTGTTGGCCTTTTCACCCAACAAACATTAAACAATGTCTTTAACACATGGCTTTATTAAGTTTTCAGTAATAGTATGGGCTTCGATAGTTTGCGCTATTCGGAAACTTACAAAGTAGGACGCCATCAACGCATTTTCGTTCACTGTTTTTGAGTGATAAGTAATAATGGTTTGAGATTTAGTAAGTTCAGCATACTTCCTTTTGAAGAAATCAGTCGGTTTGCTTTTGCTATCTGGATGAATCCCTGCAAAGTGACGTCTCAAAATAAAATCATTGAAATCATTTTGTGCGGTTAAATGCTTAAAAAGCAGAAGTTATTACCCGGGGATTACTATTTTACGTAAATTATGATTTTGTTTGGACATACCCGTCAGTTGGTGATTCTTCGGCAGCTTCGGGTGCTTTTGCGGAGCATTCACTTGTTTTTTTTTCAAAGATCCAGACTTAAGCCAGCGATCCATTCGAAAATTGTATGTATAAAAACAAAATAAAGTAAAACTCACGCACTAAAAGCAACTGCAAATTAACTTCACCGTACTACGTTTAAAAGTTTGCATGAATTGAACAAAAACTGTTTCTACATATTTAAATCGTCACTCTCACTAGTTCTCGTGGTAATGTATGAAAATTTATACGAGTGAGATAGAATAAAAATAAAATTTGTCCATGAATGTGTTTTTACCGTTTCAAGTGGATGAAAAAGTGTTCCTTACAACTACAAAATTATACTTCTTTTTGTCTTTTCTCGGTATTCGACTGATTGTGATTGCCTGCAGGCCTACTATGGCTGCCGTTGAAAAAACAAAAAATTATTTGAAATTTGTTTGTAGTTACCTAGCTATGCTGATTTTTTTTAAATATAAATTTCAATTCGACTGCTGTGATCAAAATTGCAAGATCAGAAGCCCAAAATTAACTAGTTACTAGTCGTTCTTGGAATTTGTATACTTTTTCAAATATTTCCGCGGAGCACTTGGATATTCTTGGCGGAGCACCAAGTGCTCCGCGGAGCACACTTTGGGAAACCCGGCTGTATGCAATAAGAAAACCTGCACGCTCTGACCCATATGATTCCGTATGAATAATTTTTTTTTTAAATATCTCCATTGTTAGTTTCGATACTCAGTGTGTAAAAAAAAACTCTCACATGCATTGACCATTTCTAGTAGTAGGTAGCACAGCAACCTACCTGCTCTCTTTTTTCAGACACATTTTGTTGTTGTTTTTTTTTATGTAGATGAGAACTCACATACAGAGGTACGGTGCATAATATAAAACCTGCACGTTCTAGCCCATATGATTCAATATGAATAAGTATTTAGCTTTGTCATACTCTCTAAGTAAATTTTGGGACTCAGTGCTGCATGAAATAAATATTGCACATATGAGGTGGCATGGAACTTTTTTGTGTTCAGATTTTTTCTTTTTTTTCTCTTGTATGAACAGGGTGAAATATTTGGAAATTAGGTAAGTAGGATTTTTAGTTCTGCGATGTCTTGAGTTAAATTTTCATTGAATGCAACAATGAAAGTGATGTTAGTTAGTGCGCAAGAGATAACTTAAGACAGTTGTCATGGATGTTTTTTTGGGATTATTTTAAGAATGTTTGTGGTTAAAAAAATGGCAAATATTTGTTTGCCTAAAATCAGATTACATTTTCTTACTCCTGGTAATGCGCCCCAGAATATTGCGCCCTGTGCATTTGCAAATCTTGCACATATGCTTTGTCCGGCCCTGTTTGTATCTAAAAACGTTTTAGGTAGTAAATGTAGTTTTAGTTTTTCTCTATTAGAAATCATGCATTTTTTTCTAAGATTGTTTTTTTTCAGGTATATATTTTTTTATAAATTCTTTTGGTCAAAAATATATAAATAGCGTAATTTTGTTTGTAGTTTTTATATTAATGTAATGTAAACATCGTTTTTGCAAATAACTTAATGGATTTATATTCTATTCTTGTGACACGTGTTTACCACACAAAATTCTGAAACTGGACAAAACACTCGTTTAGCTCGTTCCCGCATCCTCTCTTTGCAGAAAACTAAGAAACTTTAATAGTCAGATAGAAAATTAAATAAATATGAACAAATCCCGTTACACACCAAGTAAATATAAATTAGGTGGCGCAACAGTCCTTCGAGAATTAGGGTCTAGTGGCTTACAACTCTCAACCATTCCTGTGTGTGAGTAATGTTTTCAGGGATGGGGAACACCTACAGTTTTAAGCCAAATCCAAACTGCTAATTTGAAAAAAAGCACTTTTCACGACGAGAATTACTCTTGGAGGATTTGTCCATTCCTCGCAAGAGGCAGTACCCGTAAAGAAAAAATTTAGATGGCACAGGCAAGAATTGAACCCTATTGACCTATGGCATGACAGTCCAAGGCACTTTTTTTTAAAAATTCATTTTTATTAATTCCATCTTAAAACTATCTTAAAGCTAGACAAAAATTCATAAAACTAGCCTAATTAACCATAACTTACAACTAACTTACTTTTCCCATACGGACACTCTAAATTAAACAATAATACTTAATTCTAATTTGTAATTTTTTTTTGCCACCATGCCTATTCTACAACTAAACCCTAAAACTATTAAACAAGTATGTAACCCAGCCAAGGCTTAAAACCCCATCCCGGCTACCCACTATCAAGTGCCGATTGAAGCCACCAAAACTGGTTCTCCTGCTTCAGCCTATCAGTTTGGTCCCGTTCGGACACAGCCCTACTGAACCGAAGGAGCTCTGCTCCGTCTTGTGCTCTTGACGTCCCGATTGTACAGGAGTCGCCTATCTACGGTTCGTCGTCCGACGTGGTAGATTAGCGGAATTGCAAAATCCTGTATCAGACCGCATCTATCTAAGAAGAGGAATGCTTCTGGTGAAATGAAGCCGCTCAAGCGTGCACTCTCAAAATACTCGTCGTTGGGATAGAACGCCCCGAAAATTAAATTGTTGGTCGAAGACATAGCTCTTGCAATGTGACATCGAACAGGTTTTATCACGAAATAGTCAATTCTGTTGATTCGCGCCCCGTTGTATAGGACCTCGTTGGAATAGTAATGCACGCAAGAAGATTCGGCTGTTCGATATAAGCCGGTACAGCGTCGTAAACACTGCCGCTTGAACACCCGAAACTTCTCCATCTGGGAAGGGGCAATGTTGAACCACATAGGACAACCATAAACTCTCATCGGCCGTATGAGGGCCACTGATCTAACCAGATATCGAGGTACTTCACTACACTTTTGCTCGTTAATCGCTGCCCGTGAAGATCAACGATGACCATCTTGCGACAATTTTTGCACGTATCCCTCGTGGCCCTAGCCAACGGAGTCCGACTTCTGGACATTTATTTTCAGTTTCCACTCGTCGCAATATCGCTGAATCTTGTCAAAATCACGCTGCAAGAGAATTCTAATAACCTCAACCTTTCGGGCCGTTCTGTACGCAATTAGATCGTCGGCGCACGCAATTGCCTTTGTAAGACTACCTTTCAGATCGCTGGTGTAAATGCTGAAGAGAATCGGCGAATTCACCGCTCCCTGTTGAAGACCATTTTTAATTAAGAATGTTGTGGTAGAAGTTACATTGCCACTTTTGACAACAAACTTTCTACCGTTAAGCATATCATAAAGTATATACAACAATGGCTTGCTTATGCCAAGCCTGCTCAGTTTTAGGTAAAGACCCTCTAACCATACGGTGTCAAAGGCCTTTTCCAAATCAACCAGAACAGCACCTGTGCAGTGCATTGTTGTTTTGATTTATTCCATTGGATATCAGAAACGAGTTTAGACGCAGCATGAATTGTGTCATGACCCGCCTTGAACTCGAACTGTTTATCCGGAATTATTTTGTTGTCCGCAGCCCACTTAGTCAGAGCCCTATTGATGATCTTTTCGAAAACTTTGCTGATACTCGGAAGAAGACTTATCGACCGCAGATTTGACGGGTTGGAGTTGTCCTTTCCCTTTTTCGGGAGAGGATGAACTACAGCGGTCTTTCAATGCACTGGATAATATGCATTATTCATTAGATATTTTAAGAAATAATGTACAACCGACTTAGAGAGAATTAGTCGAAAACCCTGTGAGTTCGCATAATCAAAATAAACAACAATCATTAATGTTAACTTAAATTGTTCAAGAGAAATGTGAGTCAAAAGAAAAATTTCAAAATAAATTTCTAATTCTAAAAGAATAGTCCTTAAATATGTAATGTATAAAAATAAAAGTTTGAAAATTTGTATAATCGAATCGATTTTATGTCAAATTGGCCGAACGATAGGCAATCTGTATAACAACACTGGATTCATGATCTCTAATTTAGCCGTCTTATTGGGCGTGTGCTTTGGGTCGTTGTCCTGTTGAAATATCCATTTCAGAGGTAACTGATCCTCAGCGTGTGGCAGCATTAATGTCACGGTACATAAAACGATCCATTATACCATCTTTTTGGTGAATCGGTCCCAGTCCATGCCCTGAAAAACATCCCCACAAAATTACGTTACCCCCTCCGTGTTTTACAGTAGCTTTAGTGTAACGTGGATTAAGTGACTCTTTGGCTGGTCTGCGAACACAACGAAACCCATCGGAACCCTTGAAATTGAATTTGGACTCGTCGGAAAAGAGTACGTTCCTCCATTTTCTAACAGTCCAGTTGATGTGATCATGAGCAAATTTTAATCTCGCCAGCTTGTTTTTGGGGGAAATAAAAGGCTTTTTTACAGCTTTGAAAGAATTAAGTCCACTATCAACTGCTCGTCTCCAAATTGTTCTCGCGCTTACGTTCAGGTCGAGTTGGGTTCGTATTTCTCTTGATATAAAAGATTCTGTTTTAATGGGCGGTGTGAATAAAAACGAGTACGACGAGTATTTACTTACAAGTAAAGTGTAACGAGTATTTAAACTCCAAGTAAACCGATGTGAATAAAGCGTCGAGTTTACTTGTGTTCGTGTACTCGTCAACCCAAGGGTATACTAGCAAGTATTTACCCGCGAGACAACTGAATTCACAAAAAAGGCAAGTAAATACTTGTAGCGCCACACAGACTACGCATCATTTCCTGTTGTGACTTGTTTTGTTTTCGCCTAACCTTGTTCTGTTTTCGCCTAAACTAACCATCTTTCGTGTACAAGTACGACTGCAAGTCTGGGGTCGGGTTGACTTGCGAATAGACGAATATTTACTTGCTACAAAAGTATTTACTTGCGTTTATTCACACCAAAATTCGCATCTTTCCGAGTTTTACTAGCCTCTCAAGTATTTACTAGCGAGTAAGAGTAAATACTTGTTTTATTCACTTTAATTTTGGCGTTTACTTTTTATTTTGATATTTTCAAGTATTTACTTGTCCTACTCGTTTTTATTCACACCGCTCAATGGAATTTATTATAGCAGAATCCTGTCGCAAGTTAAAATTTTGGTGGACCGCAAATATTTTACGAGCAATAAATCTAGTGACTTAAATTTAATTTTACATTATGTAATGCTTAATAAATAGAATTAAAAAAAAAATAAAGGTTTTTTTAAATCAAAGAAATTGAAAGTAAAAAATGTAGGTACACCTTGAATATTTTTGGAACAAGAAATAATATTAATTACAACATATTCTTTTATGATGAAAAAATCTAATTTACAGTTTTCTTAACAAACAAAGCTAATTGACAGTTTTCTTAATATTAATAAAAACCTTTAAAAATACTGCTGGTAAAAATGCTATTCGACTCGAATACCTCGAGAACAAATAAGAGTATTTATTTCAAATTCATTTGATTCTGTACAAAACATTGTTTTTGAAATTTATTTAGTTTTTAAAAGAAATGTCGATTGATATTTTCTTACAAAAAACGAAAGCCTGTAGAAAACTGGTAATAAAAAATGTTCGACTCAAATATCTTGATAACAAAAGAAAAATGTATTGACGCCAAACTCTCTTCATTTTATAAAAAAAATGTTATTTTTATTTTGTAAAGCTATTACCAATTGAAATTAAAATAAAAACGTGAAACAAAAAAGTATTAAAAAGTACTGAAAATTAAATTTTGTGTTAAATAAAAGAAGATAAATACTGATTTAACTCCTCAAATACATCTTTACATAAAACAGCTTAACGCCAAACTCTCTTCATTTTATAAAAATTATTTTTATTTTGTCAAGCTATTACCAATTAAAATTAAAATAAAAACGTGAAACAAAAAAGTATTAAAAAGTACTGAAAATTAAATTTTGTGTTAAATAAAAGAAGATAAATACTGATTTAACTCCTTAAATACTCTTTACATAAAACAGCTTAAGCTTAAGTGTCGGATTGCATGTCTATCTCCTCTTTCAATAATTTCTTTTTTTAGCGGGATCTCACCCCAGTCTCTTTTGTTGTCTTTAAATTTATTTTAAAACTAGCAGTCTGGCACATTGTGCCTATATTTTCATTAAATACATTTTTAAATAATATCGTTTTTTGAGGCCCCATTCCCATACAATTTTGTATCTTCCTTTATGTAGATAAAATGCATTAAAGCTAAAATTCTTTATTCTGAATTATTTAAGATTTACAAAAAAAGAAATTTTAAAATTGTATTTGGGGGCCCCAGACAATCAGGGCCTGGTTGGACCATCTCCCCCCGCTCCTACCTTAGTCCGACCACTAAATACAAATGTATTTTACCCAATTTCAACTTTTAAAAAATTGTAAAATTTAACACGAAAATTAAAAGACTGGAAAAAAGGTGTTGTACATAGTTGGAAATTAGAGAAGAATTCGTATTTTTCCATTTAATTAACGAAAATTAAACGAAACAAACAAACTAATAACATTTTTAATAAAAATACAATCTTTCAAACGTCAGCAACAGCTGTTAAAAACAACCTTCTAAAGCTATGCATACACGGTGAACATGTTGGTGTGATTTATTGGTGTTGGGCTGAAAATTATTCGTGTATGGGCTTGTTGGCCAACAAATCCACGGTTTATGAAATATTTTATAAACCGTGAAGTTGTGGCGTACATGTTGGCTGTTTATGGGCAAGTTTACAACATGTTTTGAAGTTTATCAACATGTTCGTCGTGTATGGCGTTGTGGGACAACAATTCGTCATTTGTGTTGTTACTTTCATTGAATTAACATGTCGTTATCAAACATGCTATTGCATCATCCGCACTTATATCGCACATCTTGACTTCACAACAAAAAATGAAGTTTATAAACATGTTGGGCCGTGTATGGCGAACCGCTGCCCGACAAATCACACCAACATGTTCACCGTGTATGCCTAGCTTAAGGGACACTGTCAGTGCTGTCTTCAAAAAGCATGGGTATTACACTAGTATGTATTAAAACTGATATTAGATGAAAAGAAAGACGATATTTTTAAAACTATTGACGAAGTTTCGGATAAAGTATACAAAACACAAATGAAAATTATGAATCCTTTCCGGAAAAGGTGAAAAGCTTGAAAAATGTCGAAACAAAAAGAGCAATAATTGATAAACAAAAAGCTATACAAATAATAATATCACAACTAGAATTGGCCATGATAATGAATACCATCATTATTTTCAAAGTAGAAAAGATTGAACGGACCTTAGAAGAACTTCTATCAACGACACTTGACGAAGTACCAACACGAAACTTTAAAGATCTGCACTTTCAATGTGAAGACACTCATTTCGGATGAAAAATAGGAAGAATTAAGACAAGCGCTAAAGAAAATAAAATGGGACATCATAGGACTGTCAGAGACAAGATTATTAGGACAAGAAATAATAGATAATAAACAATAGATAATGACCATGTGCAGCATACAACTTCAAATCAAAAACATAAAAATGATAATAATTCAAGTATATTCACCAAGAGCGAGAGCTGATGACGGGGAAATGTTGAGATTTTACTACTTCTTAGATGAAATATACACATATAAAAAACAGAAATAATGTATGTGATTGGAGACTTCACTTTGAAAGAAACTAAAATAATAATAAAAGAGAAATTTGGGACCCTATGGATATGGAGAAAGAAATGAAATAGAAGGAAGAGTCATTAGATGGATTGAAGAGATGAATTTAAAGTTCGGTTACTCGTTTTTCAAAAAGAAAGACAGCAGAAAATGGACGTGGCTCCCACCAAATGGCAAAACAAAAAATGAAATATACCTGATACTGACGAACAAAATAGAATTAATTATAAAGGGTTTCTAATTGGCGTGGGTAGATTTTGTCCTCCCGTGGCGGCCATTTTGTTTTGGTGACATCTGTCAAATCGTTTGTTTATTATTCAGTTGTTTATGCCAAATCATCATGGCAAGCTACACGATTGAACAGCACGTTCAAATGATAAAACTTTATTATCAAAATTAATGTTCGTTATCGCGAACGTTGAGCGCATTGCGCCTATTTTACCGTAGACGTGGTGGCACTTCACAGTCGACTCTTCAACGTTTGGTGGCCAAATTTGAGACGACCGGTTCAGTAAACAATCAGCCAACACCCGTACGTTCAAGGAATGCAAAATCGGACAAGAACATCACCGCGGTACATGAAAGTGTACAGCAGAACCCGAGGTAATCTATTCCTCACCGTGCACAAGAACTCGGCCTTTCGCAGACTTCTTACTTACTTACATAAGGTGGCGCTACAGTCCGTGGTGGATCTGGGCCTCAACCAACATGCGTCTCCAGCCAGCTCGGTCCTTAGCTAGCTGTCTCCAGTTTCGCACGCCAAGTAGGTTGAGGTCTTCACCCACCTGCGTGCGCCACCTGAGTCGCGGTCTTCCTCTACTGCGCTGTCCGGTCCCTCGGGATTGGATTCGAAGACCTTCCGGGTTGGAGCGTTGATGTCCATTCGCTCTACATGACCTAACCGTCTAAGCCGTTGGACTTTAATTCTGTTAACTTGGTCAGTGTCGCTGTACAGCCCGTACAGTTCGTCGTTATATCTTCTCCTCCATTCTCCATCTATGCGTACGGGACCAAAAATCACCGGAAGAATTTTTCTCTCGAAGCATCCTAAGACGCTCTCATCTTTCTTTGACAGGGTCCAGGCCTCAGCGCCATAAATGAGAACCGGGATGATGAGTGTCTTATAGATGGTGATTTTAGATGCTCGAGAGAGGACTTTGCTACTCAATTGCCTTCTAAGTCCAAAGAAGCAGCGATTTGCAAGAGTTATTCTTCGATTGATTTAAATTTAAAATTTTAAAAACTTCATGTTCTTCAGATCTATAAGATTTGATTTGTTATAATTTTAAATTGATAGGTGTATTAGCTAAGTAATATTCAAATTTTTTTTTGAAATTTCTATTCCACTTTCTGTATTGCAAAGACTTTCCAAATAATTATGCTGTTTCGTTCCACAAAAAATGTAAATTTCATTCCATGTAAATCAAATTTTGATAATTTTGTCAAAAGCTTGTAAGGATATGATCGCTTTATAAATTTATATGTATCAATGATTATTTAAACAAGTTGTATTTAGCAATGCAAACCGAAAATTGAAAATCCAGAAATGCAAACATTATATAAGGTTTTGCAAATGCACACATTTAGCATAGAGTGTCTGTGCAGACATTTTTCTTAGTGCAAAGCAATTTTTTCTAACACAAAAACATCGCTTTTCTAAAAAATACAATTTAATAAATATATATTGAAAAGTTGATGAATATCTAAGTGGAATAAGGCTCAGATTTAACATAAAATAACTAAACTAGAAAAAACATTTTCTTCAGGACACATTTCCTCTCTCTATACCTATCTATTAAAAAAAATTAAAGAAAATCTATTACTCATGTGCAATCCCTTGTTCTATTTTTTATTACGTTATATACAATTTTTGGTATACATCCCTTAAATTTTAACTCATCCCCTGAATCTCCTTAGTTCATTTTGAAAATTTATTCTATAACATTTATATTCTTTAAATTCTCCCAATATGCCTCTTCGGACTTTGTCATGTCTTTTTCTATTTGATTTCTAGTGTATTTCAATCCTATTTAATTGCAATGGTATTTAAAAAAAACTCTTCTTCTGGTGTGGAAATGTCTACATACATTCGTATGCTAAATTTAGATGAGAGTAAGAAAATTGTTTAACATAAGAAAAGTTAAGTTACTATTCACCATTTTATTTTATATTTATGTTTTGTGTATTCGGATTTTCTGCACTTACTTCTAAAGGACAAAAATCCATTTTTTTCATATCTTTAGTTTTGATGGTAGATTTTTGATATGTTTAGAGTGCAAAAGTAGTTGAAAAAAGGATTGCAAAATGTGGAGCTTAAATTTGTAAATATATTTCTATATACATTCGCTCAAAGGTTTAATCTGTATTTAGTCAAGAACCGGTGGTAGATTGTGGTAAACTGAAACAATAAGACTTATGTGAACAATCAATTTAGGGAGTGGCATTTTGCATTTATTTTATTTAAAAACTAAATATATATGCTGAATAGATATATGTAAATGTATACATATACACATATACATATGTGTATATATATACATAGATTGAATATTATATGAATACATTTTTCTGATTTGGAAGAATACATTTTTAAAAAGAGCGTTTTTCATTATAATGAGATTGCATGGAAATGAATTGCAAATTTTATAAAAAGCTTTCTCAAAGTTAAACAAAAAGAGAACTTGTTGAAACTTAAGAGTCCATTTTTATTGACTTAAGCCAGCTTAGTTACATCTTTTTTAACTTAATAATGCTTCATGGTTCAAAATCGATTTTTAATTTGTATATAAAATGTTCATTTTACCATTTTGTGTATACCTGCATGTTATGCAAGTACAGCTTCACTTTCTATTAATTTTATTTTTTCTTTAGCAATATAAAAGTTTTTTCAGAGTTCAGCTCGAAGCTTTCCTCAAATTCATAAAAAATCCTCAATAGAAGTTTTCCTATTCTTTATTTAAATTCCATATTGTTTCTTTGTATTTGTGTACATATACGTAGAACAACAACCCACATACAGAAAATCAAATAAACGATTTTAATTCGTTTTTTTTAAACAACGGTCAGCATCCAATTAGAAAAATCTTAAAATTTTTAGAAAATTGTATTTTCAACTTCCCATTGGAAGTTTTATTTTTTAGATATCTATGCTTGTTGATAATGGTTTGTAAAAAAACAATGTTAATGTCCCGGTACAGCAGTAAACTTTTAAATACATACTGCTGTGACAGGACAATATCACTGGCTTTCTATGTTGATGATGTTTTTAATCCGTAAATTGCAAATTATGAAGATGTTATATCACGTTTAAGAGCAAAATTATTACTCTATTCGTATCCGAAAAAATAATATTGGTATGTATACCGCTTACAGGAGGATTTTTAGGCGATATCAGTAAAACCTCTTACATACGACGAATATCAAATGCTGACTGAAAGAACCCATCTGGAGTTAATGTGAGGGTAGACATTTTCTTATCGAATGCAAGAACAGGACTTTCGTTTACTGTTCCTTCGTTAAAAACTCAACTAAAGTGCACATACATGAAATTTTATTGGATTTGGAATATACTACTTTGCAAACACTATGATCTATGAATATTGAGGTGAGGGTGTTCCCCTTATTTTAGGTGAAGTTATACCTTGTATATTTTTGTTTGGATAGAAACGCCGCCGCCGATAATAATTCAGAGTTCTGATTGTTATATTTTCTCGCTTTGAGCTTATAAACCTGCTACTCAAAAGTTGGGAAAACTAATCTGAACTATTGAATAGTATGTTAGCATTTACCACACACACCTTTTTCAATGTAAGGGGTAGTTCCAGTTAGGAAAAGTTAGGTACGAGGGTGAAAATTCATAAATGTATGCATGAGGGTACTAAATAAAACAATACTGAACCCTTCACATATACACGCATACCTACTTGAATAAAAGGGGAAGAATGGGGAGCGGTTTATTGTATTGACATCAGAGAACCAGGGTTGACTTCGCTGATATTGACGTTTTGAAATATGATTTAAGTATACAAAAATGACGCTGAAGTTGATAGGAATTTCTTATAAAAATTCCAAAGTAGTGTTTATTTTAACCTACATTTCTTTTTAGGTATAAATAAAATTATATAAAAAATATATTTTTATTTTATATAAAATAAGTAATACAACAGAACATAAAAACCAAGGTCTGTATTGTGAATGAAATAAATTATTTGTAAGCAAGATTAATTTTTTACTTAGTTCATCTAATTTGTCCAGCTCCTTTTTTTGCTGAACTACTTTCCAGTAAGTTCTTAAACATTTATTTTTAGAACCGCAAAGAAATTAAATTATTTCCGAAATAAATATTTTAGAATCAAATTATTTTAGTAAGAAATGTTCATATTTGTCAAAAAAGTTATTGTAATCGGTACGATTTGTCGAATTGAAAATTTATTTATTTATCGACCTTTTAAGGTCCCTAGAGTCTAAATAAAAGATTTTAGGAGTTGGGGAAGTTTTTTTCGTCGTCCATATCTTAAGAACCAGTGGAGATATCGGCTTTAAATAAATTTGTTACACAGATAATAATGCAGAAAGGGCTCTCAAAAAATTGAGTGGGTGGTTTTTTTACCATAGCAGTTGAAAATTTTGGCTAACCCAAAATATCTCTCAAAGAAGCAACGTTAGCGAATTGAGTTAATTTTTATTTTATATTTTGGGACGTGATACCAAATTTATAAAATTTTGAAGAAAATTCAATCCACTGTTTTCTTTTTATAAATCAATAAATTGTCATCACGAATATCTCAAGAACAAAAAACGATTTTATCTCTAAAATAATTGTATGCAACCAAGAATAATGTTTTTGACATCTGGTAAAATTTTGAGAAAAATCGAATGGATAGTTTTTTTTTTTAAATGAGCACCAAAAAAAAAACCTTACTTAAAGTTAGTAAAAATTGATTTTCGACTCAAATATCATTTTAAAAATTTAAGATATGTATTGGCTTTAAACTAATTTCATCTTATATTGTGTTCGAAATTCAGAATTTTTTTTATAAAAATCCGACAGTCCATTTTTTAATAAAAATAAGATCTACAAAAAATAGTACTCAAAATTGGTAAAAATTGATGTTCGGTTCTAGATATCTCGTGAATAAATGAAGGTATTGACTTCAAAATGATTTCATTCTGTGCTAAATTTTCTTACAAAAATCTAATCTGTATTTGTTTACATAAAAATAATTTTTTTTCAAGAAATGCTACTAAAATTGGTATAAATTGGTTTTCGAATAAAAATCTAGTGAATTAAAGTAGATTTTGAAAAAAATCAACTGACAACATTTTTTACAAAACACTTAAACCTACAAAAACAACAAAAAACTGATAAGAAATAGTTTTCGACTCAAGTTTTAAGAGAACAAAGAAAGATATTGACTTAAAATCTCATACAAAATATTGTTATGAACATTTTGTTAAAGTTTTAAGCTAAAAAAATCGACAGACGCGATGGGAAGTTATCAGTGTGGGTCGCATCCCAGCCTCTTTTTATTTAAGTTTTTAAAAGTTTTTTTGTTTTTACCTCTTAAAACATGATTGCGTACCTTCAGTACTCAAATAGAAAACTAATTTTGCATATATTTTGAATTGATCAATAAATGGCAATTGATTTAGGAAATGTTGGTGGCCAGGAGTTGGCTTAGAAAATCAAATTATTTTGGTATTTAATTGGGTATTGTTAATCATAAGATTATGCTTAATAAGATATTGCAATAAAAAAAGAAAACTTTTTAGTAATTTTAATCAAAAAAAACATTACAGGAAAATCAATTTTTAAAGGATATTTGTTTGTTTGGTTGTTCTCTGCTTTCATTGTTATTAGTTTAAGCATTAAAAAAGCAACCCTAAAATGATTTGCTTTGGTTTTGCAAAAGTGAATATTTCACATCTTCCTCCATGATCCACTCCTTTGAGATTCAACAAAAATGCAATAGCGGTGTTTTGGGGGACTTTTATTTGATGTTTAGGATGTCATCCTGCCAATTTAAATCATAACATTTTATGAATTAATTATGTGGAAATTTGAGCTATCTTTTTGATCTTAATTACACTTACAATTTTTTTTAAACAAAATTGAATGACATATGAGAACAGATAAATATTTAAAAATTTTGCAAAATTTTTTAACAAGATTTAAGTAAAACAAATTGTTTTGGCAATCATAGCATTTAATCTGTAGATCAGTAAATACGCATATTGTTAAGACCTAGGCTTTTAAATCAGATAAGTTGATTTATACAATTTGCAAAGTATGTATATGCGAAGTATGTACATACATACATATACATACATATGTATAAGGAATGAATTTTCAGTTTCTCCGTGAAAAAATAAATGTCCTCTGTTTTCCTATGTATTATCAAAATAAAAACACGGATTGAACTGAAATGTAACTTTAAGTTCCAAAAAACATCCATAGAATATACATATGTATAAAAAATATAATTGAAGCTTACATTGTTAAAAAAAATAACATTTTAATTGGATTTAAATTAAAGGAGCATCGAATTAAATCAAAAGTTAAACTTCATCATCGGTTCCTATTTACTCCCTTGATACATTTTCTTAGAAATATACCACATACAAATTTCGGAAGTGCTTCTCATAACATTTTATGGAAGTTGTAACTAAAATAAATAAATTAGGTGGCGCAACAGTTCCTTGAGAAGTAGGGCCTGGTGACTTACAACTCTCAACCATTTCTGTGTGCGAGTAACATTGTCATCGATGGAGGGAACCTCCAATTTTAAGCTGAATCCGAACGAATTTGAAATTGAAATTAAAAGCACCTTTCATGACAAGAATTCGACTTGGAGGATTTGTCAATTTTTCGCAAGAGGCAATACCCATGGAAAAAAAAACTTTAGATGGGTCAGGCAGGGATTGAATCCAAGACCTCTGGCATGATAGTCCTACGCACTTTTTTTTTTTTTTTTTAAATTCATTTTTATTAGTTCATTCTTAAAACTATCTTAAAGCTAGACAAAAAATTCATAAAACTAGCCTAATTAACCAAACTTACAACTAACTTACTGGTCCCATACGGACACTCTAAGTTAATACTTAATTCTAATGCCTTTCGGCCCTAAGATCTATTTAACTTTAATTCCATTTTATTTATTTTTTTATTCATTAGAAAATTTCAAAAAAACTAATTTCAATATCCTTTTTTATTTTTACTTAAAAACTACTTAAAATAAGGTCCTTAATATAAAACTTAAAGCTAACTAAAACTACCTATTCTACCTATAAACTACTTAAAACTAGAACAACCACAGCAGCAAATCTAACTATCTAACGTTTTGTTTTTCATATTTTGTTGTCTTATTTTCCTTTTTTTTATTTATTTATTTTTTTGTATTTTTTTTGTTTTTTTTTTCCTTTTTTTTTTGTATTTTTTGTGTATATTTTGTTTGTATTTTTTTTTTTCTTTTTTGTGCCACCATGCCTATTCTACTTAAAACTAAACCCTAAAACTAAAAAACAAGTATGTAAGCCGGCCAAGGCTTAAAACCCCATCCCGACTACTCACTATCAAGTGCCGACTGAAGCCACCAAAACTGGTTTTCCTGCTTCACCCTATCAGTTCGGTTCCGTTCGGACACAGCTCTACTGAACCGAAGGAGCTCTGCTCCGCCTTGTGCCATGACGTCCCGATTGTACAGGAGTCGCCTATCCACGGTTCGTCGTCTGACGTGGTAGATTAGCGGAACTGCCAATCTATCCTGTATCAGACCGCATCTGTCTAAAAAGAGGAATGCCTCTGGTGGAATGAAGCCCTTGCAATGTGACCTCGGACGAGTTCTATCACGAAATTGTTAATTCTGTTAATTCGAGCCCCGTTGTATAGGACCTCGTTGGAATAGTGATGCACGTAAGAAGATTCGCCTGTTCTGTATAAGCCGGTACAGCGTCGTAAACACTGCCGCTTGAACACCCGAAACTTCTCCATCTGGGAAGGGGCAACGTTGAACCACACAGGACAACCATAAACGATCATTGGCCGTATGAGGCCCATGTAGCAAATTACCTTCACTCTGGGGTCAAGCCGACTGCTAAAAAACAGCCGTTTCGTCAGAGCGAAGGCTCCTCGGGCCCTGGTCAGAGCAGCATTTATATGTCTGTCGAAATATAAATACTGATCTAACCAGATACCGAGGTACTTCACTACACTTTTGTTCGCTAATGGCAGCCCGTGAAGATCAACGATAACCATCTTGCGCCAATTCTTGCACGTATCCCTCGTGGCCCTAGCCAACGGAGTCCGGAACAGAATTGTCTCCGACTTCTGGACATTTATTTTCAGTTTCCAGTCGTCGCAATATCGCTGAATCTTGTCGAAATCACGCTGCAAGACAATTCTAATAACCTCAACCTTTCGGGCCGTTCTGTACGCAATTAGATCGTCGGCGTACGCAATTGCCTTTGTAAGACTACCTATCAGATCGCTGGTGTAAATGCTGAAGAGAATCGGCGAATTCACTGCTCCTGTTGAAGACCATTTTTAATTAAGAATGTTGTGGTAGAAGTTACATTGCCACTTTTGACAACAAACTTTCTACCGTTAAGCATATCATAAAGTATATACAACAATGGCTTGCTTATGCCAAGCCGTCTCAGTTTTAGGTAAAGACCCTCTAACCATACGATGTCAAAGGCCTTTTCCAAATCAACCAGAACAGCACCTGTGCAGTGCATTGTTGTTTTGATTTATTCCATTGGATATCAGAAACGAGTTTAGACGCAGCATGAATTGTGTCATGACCCGCCTTGAACCCGAACTGTTTATCCGGAATTATTTTGTTGTCCGCAGCCCACTTAGTCAGAGCCCTATTGATGATCTTTTCGAAAACTTTGCTGATGCTCGGAAGAAGACTTATCGACCGCAGATTTGACGGGTTGGAGTTGTCCTTTCCCTTTTTCGGGAGAGGATGAACCACAGCGGTCTTCCAATGCACTGGATAATATGCATTATTCAGTGCATTATTGAAGAGTGTGGTGTAAATGTCAATTGCCTCCATCGATAAATGTCTTAGTACAACGTTGGATATACCATCGACACCTGCTGACTTTTTATTTTTTATTGAGTTGAAGATGAGCTGAAGCTCAACCTTCGTTACTAACAGGGGACTTGGACCCGTTTGCTCGGCGATTATGGCATTTGCCAAGGAATCGTCATTGAACCGCATGAAACCGCGGTTCTCAGATCACCATTGTGTCATATCATTTCGAAGGTAAAAATGATTAAGTAGGGCTCTGTTCCAGGTCGTGGTTGGGGCGAGTGCTAGCATTCACCTTGTACACTTGCTGGAAAGCAGCTCCCACCGCCTCCACTTTTTCCTTCGGATCTTCAATTATAAAAAAGTCATCGTCAAAGATGGCTTTTTCTAGATCTATTTGCGCTGTCCTGAGTACGTTTCTGTTCTCTTCAGTTCCTTGGAGTTTCAGACACGGAAGGTCATTATCGTTCTTTTTCCTGAATATCTTGTTGATTTTAGGGAACATACTAGGATCACTGGAATTAACTGACCGGATCTTGCGGTCCCAGTACTTGTTAATTGATAACCTGTAGTTCTCCTTAATCAACAGATTGACATTTTTTATTGACGACTTCAGTGTCCTAACCTCCAAGTCGTGTGGGTCTGTAAGTCGTCTGTACAAGTTTTGAGTCTTGTCAGTAAGCCACTCTTGTGCTTACGTAGTGCGTCAATAGTCGAGTTTCTGTAAGCGTCCATTTGGTCCCGTTCTTTGTACTTTGGTATTGTCCGTTCCATTGTTCATTGTTTCATTCATCTGTTGTAAATGTTGGTCAATTTCTGTATTTGTCAGGTTTCTGTTGTTTGGTGGGGCTATGTCACTCGAACGAAGTTCTCTCGCTAGGGCGTTGGTGAAACGAGGCCAGCGCATCTTACTGTAATTGTAAGAATGCGTTGCAACGTATTCCTCCAACTCCACGCGTTCGTTCGGAATCTGCATTACAGCAGCCAGTCCGCAGTGATCACTGTCGTACTCGACTGTCTGTAAGCAGTTTCGAGGGTGATTACCCACTTTGTCTGTAACTGTCAGTCTGGTGTCGTACAGCAAAAGATCCAGAAAGGAGCCGGTTCTTGGATACGATGGCTTTTCATTAGCCAGCAGGTCGACGCCATATTCAACGCTGTAAAGATTCATCAAATTAAAAAGATGGTTACCTCTGGGATTACTATGTTGATTTCCCCAATCTTCATGTTTTGCGTTCAAATCACCGGCCAAGATGAAATAGTTTACTTCCAAGCTCAGTTTAAGTTCCCTAAAAATAATCTTTAGTTCTGAAGCAAAGTAAGTAACCTGCGGAGCTCCAGCCGCATAAGCCGCAATCATATACATCCGCTTTCCTTGAGTGAGAGAGATGCATACAACGCAAACTTCTAGCGTCTTGAGCTTTCGCAATTCATTGTTGTATATGACTTTATAATTAATGCCTTTTCGTATAAAGAGAGCGACACCGCCCCCTTGAGTGGAGTCGGGCCGGTCTCTTCTTACGATATTGTAATTTGTATGAGTCAATTTGTGTTTGTGGTTTAGCTTAGTTTCGCTAGCCATAAACACATCGGGACTGTAGTCTTTTAACAATTGGAACATATTGGCTCTTCGTTCAATCCTAATCAGTGAATTTACATTCACAGCTAGGACTTTTAGGCGCGTCTCCGGCAGCGCGCCCATTATGGTCTAAATTGTGCCAGGCCAGGCAACAAAGAGTAGAGATGGTCTACCCTTTTGCCTTGCTCCTTTATCTGACTTTGCAGTCCTGTAAGTTGACCTTGAATGTTCAACAACAAGGCTACAATGTCAGGCTGCACCTCTGGTGCCTTAGGCACAGGGGCCTTTGGGGCAACCGTTGGTGGAGCCTGTCCTACGCACTAACCGTCAGGCTACGGTTACTACTATAAAAATATTATTTCTTTGCGAATACACATAAATGTTGTACATAGTTCTAAGGTTTTGAATGTAAAATCATAACCCATACAAAATTACAGTGTTGGCCAAAACTAAAGCAGCTAATTTTATTGTTTTTCATTTTTGGTTTATGATTTCCTAGGTTTTATTCGAGATTCTAGAACGAAAAGAAAGTCATTAGTCAATTAGAATTGCAATGTAGTAAAGAAACGATTTTTTATTCGATTGTACAGCTATTCTAAAATTATTTTATTTTAACAATAATAAAGATAATAAAGATAAACATGTCAACCTTACATATTATACAGCAACAATTAAAACAACAAATTAAGTTGCTTTAGTTTGGTCGACAATGTAAGTCCAATTTTTCACAGAGCCCTAACGTCATAACCGTTACTAGTCCTAGAATTAGTACTCAAATTGGTATTAAGATTAACTCATTCCTTCACACAACTACTAATCAATTTGGAACCGAGTATTTGTAATTACTCGTTCCAAAGGAACTCCTCAAAACAAGCTAGGACCTGGTTTTTATACCAGTCGTTAGAACGCGAATTAGGACCAATTAGTTAGAACTCTTTTTTTTCTGGTTCTCAAACTAAAAATTGATAGTCTAGGCTCTGGGCATCAAAACTGGAATCAGAGGAATACATTTGATTCAATTTGGCATATTTTGCCTGCTGATTTTAGTTCAAAAATAGATAATAAGTGCGCTTATTTGATTGTTTTTAATTTAATTTTCTGTTTTCAATTTTGATAACGAATGAAATAGAACATCAAAATTGTCCAAGTGTCTAAGTCAATCGACTTGCAAAGATGGCATACATGCCATTTTTTTTTTTGAAAAACTACATTTGTTACGTCTGCTATGTACAAATCAGGTAGTTAATGTAGTAAACATATTTAAATGTAGTTTGTGTTATCAATTCAACCGCCAAATTTTGAATTGTAAATTGGATTATGATAAATTATTGGTTGTCATGCCCACTCGCTTTTTCTTATATTTAACGTTTTGTTTAACAAAACTAACATGGCATAGTAGATTGCCTCACGTAATTAACTTTGCCATCTCTACAAGTTTAAATTTGAAAAAAATATTACAACAAGTGTGGTGGCATCGCTCATCTTTAAAGAAAATAGAGGTGGCAATATTTTGCCCTGATGGAACTAGTATTTATCATTTATCTCCATGCTTCCTGCCACCAAAATAAATTTGATCGTAAACGACAAATCAAATGCTTACTGCAAAAGGCAGATGGAACTAGTATTTATCTTTTATCTCCATGCTTCCTGCACCAAAATAAATTTGATCGTAAACGACAAATCAAATGCTTACTGCTGGTCCTTGAAACAACTTGTACCCATAATCAGTATTGAAATTATTAATTATGCTTAAGTTAACATGACAATAGCCAAGGCTCTGTGTGTTACTAGCAAATTTTAATAATTAAGTTGTCTTTTTTTATTGAAAATGTCGCTTACGATAAAATGCCATCCCTTCCCTTCCCTTATATTGAGATATTATGAATATAAACTTAAAAAAAAACACACACAATTCAAAATTATTATAAGGTACTTTATAACATTTTTCAAGCATAAGAAATGATGGCGATTGTCGATAAAATGGTACCTATATACATACAATACATATATGTATGTACTTGGACATATAACTTATGATGATATGTATGATTTCTCAAAAATTACCTTATTGAAAATATTCAACTATTGCATAATTCTATTGAAAGGAAATAACAGCAAAAACAAATCAATATTGTAGAAATATACAGCCAAAAACAACATTGCTCCAATTTTTTGGTTTCTCAAAACTTTACATTTTTATACTGATTTCGACAATTTTTTTGAATTTAATTAATTTTTCAAAATAACTTTTGAGACGCTCAAGCTCGTTTGAACCCATAGTGCGGCGGCCGGTTTTATCGAAGATCTGACACTGTTGTGCGACAATCGATTTGCTGCTTGTGTGATTGAAATCAATGAGCACTGCAAACAAATTCAGCAATAAAATCGATTTCTTCAACGATGCTTAGTTTAAAGTTGCGAATTTTTAAAGTTGCAACAAGGGCAACAACAACCTTACTGTATGGTGATATGACGTGATGACGAACATCCGATGTCGGATTGGAAATCCTTTTATCAAACACTTCCAGAAAAGTACACTAAGTTAGCTGAATAAAGATCATCGCTTAAATGTGGTAACTTTGCTTACACTTTGTCAATCAAGGAACACCTTCCTTTTGGCCTTTTTCTATAATTTATGAAATAAAATCTACAAGCAATCCACAAAACTTGAAAGAAATAATTCATCGATTGGGATGTTTCTTCTTTTATAATAATTGTATGTATATTTTACAGAGGGAATTCGTAAGGATACATACTTATATACATAAATGTTGTAACCCAGAAGCTGATGACAGAAAAGTTATTTTCCGCAGGCGTACCTACATTGGGGAATGGTCGTGGCGGCAAGCTAAAAAGTCCATACATTTTAGTTGCATACATTTAGTTGCATAAACAATGCCTTCATGTATAGATTTCCTATAGTCATTTTACGATATTTTGCAAAAAATTTTGTATGACCTTATGAAATACAATCGTTTAATGACCTTAGAGGTGTTTTCGAAATTCAAAACATAGAAAAACAATTTCTGTTGAATTATTTTAAAACAGACGAAATATTGATACAACCTATACAAATTCTATTTTACAACTAAAGAATTGCATTTTGTGTGTAGCTATTTCAAAGCTTATTTCAGTCTTTGAAAATTGTTTGAATGCTTTTAAATAGGTATTTTTGAACTGTTGTAAGACCATGTGGTGTAGTTTTTTTTTTTAATAAAATCTAAGAACTAAATATAACACTGTTTAGCTTTTGAACTCAACGTATGATTTAATAATGGAATTTAATATGAATAAGTCCAATTTACTTCCTTATTCCTGATTAAGAGCCTCCGCTCTTTTCGTGCTACCATTTATAATAACTATGATGTGATGAAAAGTTGTAAATAGTGGTAAAATCTACGTATTCCTTGCTACATTATAATATAATCATAATTTTGGACATCGTTTTGAATGATTAAAATTTGTTACTTTAAAAATTGTCATTTAATCTTGACTTAGTTAGCATAATCAATTTCTTATAAAATTTTTCCATTTTTATAGATGCTGGCTTTAGAATTGTGTATAACATAAATATGTTATAAATAAAACTTATAATATACATATTAATGTGACACAGGTGCCCATCTAATACTTAAATATACATGCATTCAAATAATTCGAATGTTTTATCATACGCGTTAGAGAAATTTTTTCTTACAAGTAACTTAAAAATGTGCGATGTTTTGAAAATTTATTTTTATCTGAACCCGTATTTAACATTTAAAGATTTTGTACACAATTTTTAAATGTTCCTCTCACAAGCAACAGAAACGAATCGATTGGAAATTGATTTCGTTATATTTTCTCCTTATAACATAAGGTATGCGTTTATATTTATAATTCGACCTGCGCACTTACACTTAACGAAGAAAATTTTATGTCCACATCTCTTCAACCCTTAAACGTTGTTTTTCAACACATTGATAAATTTTGCACCATTTTCCCAACACGTTCCAAGCAGTAGTGCGTTTGTTATATGAACAAAACACCTGGTCAAAAATTGAACTTCAAAACCTTACCTTAAATGTAAATATGTACAGAAGACAACGCGTATAAGAATCGCAAAAGGCAAATTTACCTTTCGTATTTTAACATAAACTTTCAATTCCAAATCAGAACAACGCACACTCCTCTTCTACTATTATCAGAGAATATTTTAAACAGATATCTGATATCCTGCATGCTTCTGTTTACATTTTTTAATTAGACATCAACATGACTTGTATTTTTTTGTAGTGTTGCCTTTGCCTCCCCTCAAGGTACATGCTTACAAAGAAAGCTTTTTAAGGTTTTTCTTAGGCATGGATCCATCATTTTTTTTAACATATTAGTTTTTGCCTGAGTGTACATAATAAGTGCAATAAAATCATAGAACTTGTCCCATTTACTATGTAGTCTGGTATAACGAACAATGATGTCGGCGTTTACTTATAAGTTTGACACCAATAAAAGGGTCTGACAGTATATACATAATAAACTGCCAGTTTGAGTTTTAAGTTGGCAACGACAATTATTTTGAAAGGCTAGTTAAATTTTTGATGGCATCTCGAAATTGAGGTTAGGTTTTTTGATTGAAATTACCTTTAAAAAGTCAGTCCTGTACTTTTTTCATTAACGAGCCTTAAGGGTTAATCGAATATTCCGCGTTTATTTGTTAAAAATTCGTAGGGTTACTGCTGTTAAAAAAATAAGTGAAACTGTGATTAGCAAATAAAAGACAAAATGCATTATTGCTTCAATTTCAATGACACGATTAATGTTGCTTCATATTGGCATTAAAAGTTTTTGAGCAGTATAGAAAGACTGAGGTAGAAAAATTATACTGCAAATTAGAGTGTGCAAGATAATAATAAAGTAGGTACCGTTTGTATTTTTTTTGAATTTTTCATAAAGTCTTAAGAAGTGTCGCATAGAAATGTCTATTAAAATGCAGGTTAAATTAAAGTTTTTACTATAACAATTAAGAACAAAAAAATATTGCATAAATTCAGGTAACATAAGCGATTAACAACTGGAAAACTTGTTTAGAAAACTGTTTTAAAAAATCTTCGTATTTGATATTTGTTTTCTATACTTCTGTATAAGAACATTACTTGGAACCCATTTTTCTACCTCTAACTCCAAATCTTTGCCTCTTAAAACATTTAAAGCTGAAAGCATCCAATTGCATCTTTCAATTTTTAATTAATTAGTAAATTTATTTTTTAAAGTGTAAACTTGGAAAATAGTCTCTTAGCACATGCGCTGCTGTGCGGCAAGGTCAATATTTTCTTACAAATTCGTATAGGCTCGGATACATACATTTATTAATGTGGTTTTTAAGTTTTCTATTTTGAACCAAAATTGTTCTTTATTTTTAATTAAAAAAAAAAACGCTCAAAATCAGCATCATTAGCTTTTAAGTCTAAAGCTTTATAATCTTCTATTAATTTTTTGGGATTAGAAATCAAATTTTCAAACTACAATAATTTCAGATAAACAAGGTTAGTTCCATTTTTATTATCCAATATAATTGAAAGCTTATCTTTTGCATTCGATTTTTCTTCGAATTAAGCTCTTAAGAAATAATTTAATTCAAATACAAATATACAGATCGTGTGTCGTATAAACAGAGATTTTTATATGAAATATAGAGATATAAATAGATAGTTTGGTGTAGGTATTTTTTATTTTGGTTGTTTGCGAAGGGTTTCGTTCTATTTTTCGAACAAATTGTTTGTTTTGCTTAAAATAGTGTCCAAAGAGTTGCTAGATTTATAAAAAGCGTCCAAAACAACAAATTGTTTGTTTTGCTTAAAATAGTGTCCAAAGAGTTGCTAGATTTATAAAAAGCGTCCAAAACGACTTATTTTTGGGAAAAGGTGTCCTGGTGCCCGAACGCTAAAAAGGTGTCAAATTTACACTAAGGTGTCCCCAAAGGTAACCTTGGTTGGGGGTAGCAAACGAAAGAGGGGGAAGAGAAGTACTAAATAATCTCTCCCAGACGTTAGCCGAGGAATTTTCAAAGTGGAATCAATTACAATTCCAGTAAGGTTGAACTACTATTGCTATAAAGCAGATATAAATGCCATCCAGGAAATGCGATGAGATGGTCTGGGCAAAACGAAGATGAAAAAATGCTATGCTAAATGCTACCGGGAAAACCAAAAACGCCTATTAAGATGAGGTTTGTCACTTGCGGCAGACTAAGACAACATGTCTTGACCCATAGGTGTATCCAGGAGTGCTTCGTGACGATCCGCATCAAGTCAAGGCTGAATTCGCCATGATATGCGAACAAGCCCCCCACAGAAGAGAAGAATGACAAATGCAAATATATGGGCTTCGACCTCTGAAACAAACCATATGGGCAGTGCCCTGCTACGAATTTTCATTGTTTACGAAGATTTTGAAGCTGACCTTTCAAGGATACACAGTGAAATTTCGAATAATTAGTTAAAAGTGAAAAGGGACTTAACAAAAGAGAAGCGTTTTTTCGAATCAAACTAAAAACTCACGATACAAAAAAAAAGAAATTAAATTACAATCTCGGAATTAATGAAGGAGGCATCAAAAATAAGAGTTATAGGAAACGTCGCAATATTCATATCAATCCTTCATTAGAGAGTTCTTAATATTTCTTCAGCATTTTTTCGGAGCAAAGTTGGAACAGTACATTCTAAAATGTGATAAATAAAATTCAGCGCCAGCGTTACAGGCAATCAGAACTCTTGTATCGAATTCAATGTGGCAAAACATCAAAGCTGAACTTATACGCATCTTTGGAGTAAGACACACCTATTACAATCAAGCGTTAAGTTTAAAAAATAACAAACAAAATCTTCACAATATTTACACACAATACGAATTGGATTTCGAAAAACCTTACCACTTACTCCAATTTAACTATATAAGAAGAAACAGGTTTGGTTCAAATTAATAGAAATAAATTCAATAAAAATTTAAATAATAATTTTAATAATAATTATAATTAAAAATTTTAATAATAATTATAATTAATAATTTTAATAATAATTATAATTATTACAGTAATTTGGTAAGAATCGAAAATACTAACAACAATACGACCATTGAAGATGATCATGTTATACAGAGAAAAAATGATGTAAATTTTCATTCACCGCCTCAAGATCTGATTTACTTATACTAGAAATAATTGGGGGACAAAATAAAATAAACTGTTTAATTGACGGGTTCAACTACTACATTTGATTCCTTTGATTTCAATACTCTTAACGGAAAAACATCAATAGATACGGAAGTTTTTGTTTGACCAAAAAGATAAAATGTGTTGAAAGCCTACTACCTTTAGAGAGAAAGAATTCGATGGCACTATATTACAAAATTTGTTAAAACCTTTGCCAGCCAAAATCAATTTAGAAGACGAATATTTAGAAATAAACGGCATTCATATTAAATCTACGAGTCCATATAATTATAATAAGGCTTAAACATTAGAAGGAAATCGTGACAACAACCTAAATAAATAAATTAGGTGGTGCAACAGTCCGTTGAGAACTAGGGCTTAGTGACTTACAACTCTCAACCATTCCTGTGTGCGAGTACTGTTGTCAGGGATGGAGGGGACCTACAGTTTTAAGCCGAATCCGAACGGCTGATTTGAGAAAGCACTTTTCATGACAAGAATTACTCTTGGAGAATTTGTCTATTGTTCGCAAGAGGCAGTACCCGTGAAAAAACCTTAGATGGTATAGGCAGGGATCGAACCCAAGACCTCTGGGATGACAGTCTAACGCACTAACCATCATGCCACGTGACAACAACCTGTTGTGCCATTAAATTGGAAACCACACACAATTTCCTAGAATCGCTTACAAGACATATGACTTCTTCGATTATTACTAAAGTTTCCTCTTGTGTCATACTTTACACTTTAAAAGGACATAGTTCGATTGCTGTAATCGAACTATGTCAACCAAAGAACAAAACACTTTGCGACATGGGTCATATTGCAAACATAAACAAAACTTACCCATGGTGCATTCGTTGTTTAAATAAACAAGCTGTATCAAGGCAAGCGCAATAAATAAGAATGCGTGGTTGACTTGAATGATCTACATATGTATCAGAATAGGTAACGAATTGATTAATGAGTAGAGTTTTATTCACTTTCATTTTAAGCCTAAATCGGAGAGGTTGTTTCATTTTGTGGAGCATAACATTGGAGGCAGCGGTGGGATAATAAGTAATAAAGTAGAACTCCAAAATAAAACAATAATTAAAACTAACAAACAAAAAAAAAGAAGAAACTTCGTTTGAAACTATTGAAGAAAGTACAAAATAACAGCGAGAGTGAAAAAAACACACTAAAATTAGTGACTGAAAAAGAATCTGGTGAACAATATTCCACAGAGGTAATCGAATTTCTGTGGTTTAAAGAGGGAAGAAATTGCCACGCTGAGCTAATCAACACAATCATCAACATTATAATCAGCACCATTATTAACATAATAATCAACATTTTCAACATCATTAGCAGCTTCAACAATTTCATTATAAGAAATCTTCCTAATATAATATAAATCACGTGTCACGATGTCTGTCCGCGATGGACAAAACTACTTAACCGATTTTAATCAAATTTGTACACCGTGTGCAGTTTCATCCAACTTGAAAGATAGGATAACTTACGTCTCAATTTATGATCGCCACATCTGTTAACTGGATTGAGTAAGTATTCAATATATGGCGCGGTCAAATTTCCAAACTTTTTATATAAGCTACAAGGCTAAAGTATAGCTCACATTTATTTTGTAGTAAACGAAATACAGTGAATTTTACTTTTTCAAGTGTTACTTAGACTGCAGTATGGGCACGAGTACGATAACTTTGGCGCCAAGATATAATAACGGTTTTTGGTAGAGGGACTTAATACAAGAATTTTTTACTATGGGATAGACCCCCCTATCTCCCCCCGTCTAGGCGGTAGGGGCAATTTAAAAAAATTATTATTTTAAATGGAAAAAAAATAATTAAAAAATAACGGTGATACTTACAATTAAGTATTATACCTTTTTTTAAAGCCAACACTTTTTTCTATTAGCTTGTTTTTAAATTAAGTCAAAACTATGCATAGTTTTTGAAAAAAAATTGTTTTAAATTGTGCAAAAAAAAGTTAAAAAAAAGGTTTAAAGTGTAATTTTTCAAAACTTTCAGATTATCTATTTTTTTTTTTTAAAATTCATTGCTCTTATTTGTTTTTGATCAAAAAAAAAAACTACACTTTAAACCTTTTTTTTAATTTTTTTTCCATACATTTTGAGTTTAAAACAATTTTTTTCAAAAACTATGCATAGTTTTAACTTGATTTAAAAACAAGCTAATAGACAAAAATGTTGGCTTTAAAAAAAGGTATAATACTTAATTGTAAGTATTACCGTTATTTTGTCAATTATTTTTTTTGGGAGCGTATCGGAATCCCGCTTTTTAAAATCCCGTTTTTAAAAAATCCCGAAAAAAAAGTTTTATAATCTCGTCTTCTAAAATACCGATTTTTTGAAATCCCGTCTTTTAAAATCCCGCTTACTCAAAATCCCGATCAATTAAAATCCCGCTTTTTAAAATCCCGTCAAATCCCGACAATCCCGTTTTTTTTTTTACAAAATACGTGCGTTAAACTAAATAACAACAGGAGTCAAAGGTTTTTATGTTAAATTTCTTGACTAAAATATTATAATATCGTAATTTGTTTTGTTTTTACTGTACATAAACATTCATTTTTGTTTACAATATTAACTCTTGCACAAAAGATATGCATCCCACAGCAAATCTACCTCTCGTTAATTGTTAATTGATTTGAGTTTGTTTTAAAAGAATACTAGTTTACTTTATATTTCTTATTGTTTGATATGTTGTATTTGTTAAAGGTTACAATAAAATGAATCTAGAAAAATATCTCATTTTTAATTTCTTTTTAATTTGTTTCTAATTTTGATTTTGCAATCAAAACTAGTTGTTTAATTTTAAAAAATCGCGCGAGTTTTAAAAATTAAACAACTAGTTTTGATTGCAAAATCGGGATAATAAAAAACAGGATTATAAGAAACGGGATTACAAAAAGCGGGATTATAAAAAGCAGGATTATAAAAAACGGGATTTTAAAATCGGTATTTTAAGAAACGGGAATATAAAAGCCGGGATATCGAACCCAACCCATTTTTTTTTTCATTTAATGTACATATTTTTTTAAATTGCCCCTACCGCCTAAACGGGGGGAGATAGATCCTCCCTCCCATAGTAAAAAATGCTTGTTTTTAACTGTTCTATACAAATCCGTCATTAAACTTTGTCGCCAAAGTTATCGTACTCTCCCCGAAGTATGGATTAAATTCATATTGTAGTGAATCAGTGGCGAAGCGTGAATAATTTTCAATGGTAAGTCGAAGAAAAGTTTGTTACCAACAGTCTAAATTTTAAAAGTGTACTTGAAATGTTTTTATGCAATGCATATCTTTGCATCAAGCCAAAAAGTCAAGTATTTAAGAAAAACTTTGCTATACTTTTGTCATTTTATTAAATGTAACAATAAGCTTAACGCAAAAAAAACAGTGGTTTCGAAAGAAACTTATTTGGCAGATGCATATACGAGTATAATATCTTAAATAAACATACAGGGTGTCCCATAAGTAATGGTCCAAACTTTATATGCTGAATGGTCAAGTCATGACCTACCAGAATTTGGTAAATTGTCTATACCGCATCCTAACGATTTTCGAGTAACGGTTGTTTTAATGAAATTTTCAAAAACACCTACTTTTAGTCGGTTTTTCAATCACCCTCTCCACAAATGATTTTTGTTTTTACTATATGTTAATATTATACAATTTTGAATAAACATTCAATATTTTTGCATTTAAAAAATTTCAATTTTCGGCACTATTTTGCAAAATATTGATAGTTAAAATCACATTCATATCAAACTTAATTTTTAACATCGAACTTTAAAACAGTTTTATTAAAAAAAATCATATTACACAATATTGGTTATCGTTTTTAAAAACTTGCTTGATTTTTTAGCTTTTCAAAAAAGTATAAAACATTACAAAGCTAGCTTTGGTTCAAAAGTTATAAGTATTTCAATTTTATAAGTCACGATTTAAAAAAACAAATATAAAAAGAAAAAAATGTCTTTCTGTTAGAATTTTTATTACATCACCAGAGACATCTTGTTTCCAATTCATTGAATTAGGTTCATCATGTTTAGTACAAGCAGCAATGGCGATCTTTGATAGGGAATATCAAGCAGCGCTTCTTAAAGACTACTACTACGTCTAGTACTTGTACTAACGCTTTTATTATTTTAACCGGAAATAATATGGCTGTTTGTATTATCGTCGTTTTTAAACCAATGCTATAATAGTGTGGTACTTTATTTATTTCATAAAGAAGAAATAATTTAAGAAAATAACTAAAAACGTCTTACACGTCACGAAGGAGCGTATGTAAAAGATTCGGATTTCTATTTGGTATTTTCAAAAGTAATACTTACTAAGCGGAGATATTTAACCAAGTTCTTTCTTAAAGGGCTCACCCAAAAATTTATCAATATCAGTTTTGCAATGAAAACTATTCTAGTACCTGTGGTCTGGGTTCAAACCCTTACCTTGGTCACCTATTTTTTTTTCACGGGTACTGCCCTTTGCGGCGAATTGACAAATCCTCAGAGTACCTAATTCTAGACATGAAAAGTGCTTTTTCAAACTAGCTGTTCGAATTCGGCTTAAAACTGAAGGTTGCCTCCATCCCTGACAACATTACTCGCACACACACACTCGAATGCAATTTATGAAACTATTGGTTTCATTTTGAAAACAGGGATTTGAATTTTGTAAGAGGCCAGAATTTTGGAATAGCATGATCATAAAAGGTAGGAAGGTGTTTAATTTTGTACGGAAGTTAAAAAAAAGGTATATCTCTACGCATATTTTTTTATAGCAATTGTTCGAAATGCCCTCCTCCTGCATTTAAACATGCTCGACAACGTTTTAAAAACTGTCGTTTCAAACGTCTGGCATGTCATGAGCTTCTTATTTTCTCACCCGCAGTTTCAATTTTCTGCCTAAGTTCAGTAACACTGCGTATGGGCTGGGCAAAAACTTTCTCTTTTAGGCAACCCCAATAAAAAAAATCTAGTGGATTCAAGTCCGGTGACCTAGGGAGCCATTTTATTGTTCCACCACGACCGATCCATCGCTCGGAGAAAGTTCTGTCCAAAAAACTTCTAACATTTCTTCTATAATGGGCTGGACATCCATCTTGCTGAAACCACATGGTCTGGAGCAGGGCGAGAGGAATATCATCTAATAATACACAGATTCTGTTTTCCAAAAATTCTAAATAATTTTCACTATTTATTGTGTCGGGCAATTCAAAGGGTCCTATGATTTGCCCATTTAAAATTCCACACCACAAATTAATTTTAAATTGGTATTGAGATGTTCCTTCTCGTATTAAGTGTGGATTTTCTTCCTGCCAATTGTGAATATTGTGCATATTCAAATATCCATCTTGTTTAAAGGATGATTCATCACTCCATAAAATTTTGTCAACAAAATCAGGATCTTCTCGGCGTTTATAGATCATAATTAGGCAGAACTCAACTCTTTTAGGGTAATCCCTTGGTAATAAGGCCTGGACACGCTGCAGGTGAAAAGGGTGCAGGTTGTTCTGCTTCAGAATCCTCTGAACTGTATATTTGGGTATCCCAGTTGTTCTCTCAATGGCTCTAGTAGAAGTACTTGGATTATTTTCAATTTCCCTCAACACAAATTCGTCATTGAGATGGTGTTGGGGCCTTCCAATCCTTCCACTGCCAGGCATTATACCCAGTGTTGCCATAATCTCAAATTTCATAATGCTAGATTTCAGATTTTATAATGCTAGATCGTATGGGAGCTCAAAAAACAAAATACTATATTTTAAAATCCATATAAAACGTCCATATCGATGATTAAAAAACAAACATCTTAAAAAATGCAAAATAATATTTATTTTCAAATACAAATACCTTACAAACATACATAGGTATACATATAACAAAAAAGAAAACAAAATTAATTCAAAATAACAAAACTTAAAGCTTTTTATGTAAATAGGTATTAACAGCACAATTTTTTTAAGTATAGGAACATGTTTTATAGTTAATTATTTAATTTTAAATCATATAATGAGTTATCCTAAAGTTCTTCATATAAATAGTCTTCTTCGCCCTTAGGTTTTTCATACTTTGCTGAGGCTCCAACTTCATCTATAACAGTTCTTGAAACCTCATAAGAAAAGCAGCATTTATTTTCTATGTACAGCATCTCGCGTATTTGGACAATGCTGTACAATAGTTCTATTCCTACTTACCTTTCCATCATTTTTTCTCATTAAACTGCAATCTTTGAATATCAACATCAACAAAACAATGACTAAACACAACACTTTCTGAATAAATCCAAAGACAATAGAGAATAGAAAGAAAATCGAATGGTAATTGACTTTCCAGATTCCAATATGAAACAGATGTTTACATTAATTTATTTCTATTTCACATATACTTAGAAAAATTCATGATCATGAAAAATCAATTTTGGCATTCAAGAATGCAAAACTTAAAAACAATAATGCCAGAAAAGCATTTAGCATTATTTAAAAATTTCATAATGCTTTTCTCTTCTCTATAATGCTAGATCTAGCATTTTTTTTGTAAATTCATTTTTATTAATTCAATCTTAAACCTATCTTAAAGCTAGACAAAAATTCATAAAACTAGCATAATTATCCATAACTTGCAAATAACTTACTGGTCCCATACGGACACTCTAAGTTAAACTATAACACTTACTACTAATGCCTTTCGGCCCAAAGATGTATTTTAACTTCAATTCAATTTTATTTATTTTTGTATTCATTAGAAAATTTAAAAAAAACTATTGTCAATATCCTTTTTTAATTTTACTTAAAAACTACTTAAAATAAGGTCCTTAATATAAAACTTAAAGCTAACTAAAACTACCTATTCTACCTATAAACTACTTAAAACTAGAACAACCACAGCAGCAAATCTAACTATCTAACGTTTTTTCTTTTTCATATTTTGTCTTTTTTTTTATTTTTTTTTGATTATTCCATATTTTTTTTTGTATTTTTTTTTTTTGTATTTTTTGTATTTTTTTTTTGTATGTTTTTTTTGTGCCACTATGCCTATTCTACTTAAAACTAAACCCTAAAACTATAAAACAAGTATGTACTCACTATCAAGTGCCGATTGAAGCCACCAAAACTGGCTCTCCTGCTTCACCCTATCAGTTCGGTCCCGTTCGGACACAGCCCTACTGAACCGAAGGAGCTCTGCTCCGTCGTGTGCCATGACGTCCCGATTGTACAGGAGTCGCCTATTCACGGTTCGTCGTCTGACGTGGTAGATTAACGGAACTGCCAATCTATCCTGTATCAGACCGCATCTATCTAAAAAGAGGAATGCCTCTGGTGAAATGAAGCCGCTCAAGCGTGCACTTTCAAAATACTCGTCGTTCGGATAGAACGCCCCGAAAATTAAATTGTTGGTCGAAGACATAGCTCTTGCAATGTGACCTCGAACGAGTTTTATCACGAAATTGTCAATTCTGTTGATTCGAGCCCCATTGTATAGGACCTCGTTGGAATAGTAGTGCACGTAAGAAGATTCGGCTGTTCGATATAAGCCGGTACGGCGTCGTAAACACTGCCGCTCGAACACCCGAAACTTCTCCATCTGGGAAGGGGCAACGTTGAACCACACAGGACAACCATAAACGCATAAAGCAAATTACCTTCACTCTGGGGTCAAGCCGACTGCTAAAAAACAGCCGTTTCGTCAGAGCGAAGGCTCCTCGGGCCCTGGTCAGAGCAGCATTTATATGTCTGTCGAAATATAAGTACTGATCTAACCAGATACCGAGGTACTTAACTACACTTTTGCTCGTTAATGGCTGGCCGTGAAGATCAACGATGACCATCTTGCGCCAATTCTTGCACGTATCCCTCCTAGCCAACGGAGTCCGGAACAGAATTGTCTCCGACTTCTGGACATTTATTTTCAGTTTCCAGTCGTCGCAATATCGCTGAATCTTGTCGAAATCACGCTGCAAGACAATTCTAATAACCTCAACCTTTCGGGCCGTTCTGTACGCAATTAGATCGTCGGCGTACGCAATTGCCTTTGTAAGACTACCTATCAGATCGCTGGTGTAAATGCTGAAGAGAATCGGCAAATTCACCGCTCCCTGTTGAAGACCATTTTTAATTAAGAATGTTGTGGTAGAAGTTACATTGCCACTTTTGACAACAAACTTTTTACCGTTAAGCATATCATATAGTATATACAACAATGGCTTGCTTATGCCAAGCCTGCTCAGTTTTAGGTAAAGACCCTCTAACCATACGGTGTAAAAGGCCTTTTCCAAATCAACCAGAACAGCACCTGTGCATTGTTGTTTTGTTTTATTCCATTGGATATCAGAAACGAGTTTAGACGCAGCATGAATTGTGTCATGACCCGCCTTGAACCCGAACTGTTTATCCGGAATTATTTTGTTGTCCGCAGCCCACTTAGTCAGAGCCCTATTAATGATTTCTTCGAAAACTTTGCTGATGCTCGGAAGAAGACTTATCGACCGAAGATTTGACGGGTTGGAGTTGTCCTTTCCCTTTTTCGGGAGAGGATGAACCACAGCGGTCTTCCAATACACTGGATAATATGCATTATTCAGTGCATTATTGAAGAGTGTGGTGTAAATGTCAATTGCCTCCATCGGTAAATGTCTTAGTACAACGTTGGATATACCATCGACACCTGCTGACTTTTTATTTTTTATTGAGTTGAAGATGAGCTGAAGCTCAACCTTCGTCACTAACAAGGGACTTGGTCCCGTTTGCTCGGCGATTATGGCATTTGCCAAGGAATCGTCATTGAACCGCATGAAACCGCGGTTCTCAGATCGCCTTTGTGTTATATCATTTCGAAGGTAAAAGTGATTAAGTAGGGCTCTGTTTTCCAGGTCGTGGTTGGGGGAATGCTAACATTCACCTTGTAAACTTGCTGGAAAGCAGCTCCCACCGCCTCCACTTTTTCCTTCGGATCTTCAATTATAAAAAAGTCATCGTCAAAGATGGCTTCTTCTGGATCTATTTGCGCTGTCCTGAGTACGTCCCTGTTCTCTTCAGTTCTTTGGAGTTTCAGACACGGAAGGTCATTATCGTTCTTTTTTCTGAATATCTTGTTGATTTTAGGGAACATACTGGGGTCACTGGAATTTACTGACTGGATCTTGCGGTCCCAGTACTTGTTAATTGATAACCTGTAGTTCTCCTTAATCAACAGATTGACATTTTTTATTGACGACTTCAGTGTCCTAACCTCCAAGTCGTGTGGGTCTGTGAGTCTTGTCAGTAAGCCACTCTTGTGCTTACGCAGTGCGTCAATAGTCGCGTTTCTGTAAGCGTCCATTTGGTCCCGTTCTTTGTACTTCGGTATTGTCCGTTCCATTGTTCGTTTTATTGTTTCGTCCATCTGCTGTAAATGTTGGTCAATTTCTGTATTTGTCAGGTTTCTGCTGTTTGGTGGGGCTATGTCACTCGAACGAAGTTCTCTCGCCAGGGCGTTGGTGAAACGAGGCCAGCGCATCTTACTGTAGTTGTAAGAATGCGTTGCAACGTATTCCTCCAACTCCACGCGTTCGTTCGGAATCTGCATCACAGCAGCCAGTCAGCAGTGATCACTGTCGTACTCGACTGTCTGTAAGCAGTTTCGAGGGTGATTTCCCACTTTGTGTGTAACTGTCAGTCTGGTGTCGTACAGCAAAAGATCCAGAAAGGAGCCGGTTCTTGGATACGATGGCTTTTCAGTAGCCAGCAGGTCGACGCCATATTCAACGCTGTAAAGATTCATCAAATTAAAAAGATGGTTACCTCTGGGATTACTATGTTGATTTCCCCAATCTTCATGTTTTGCGTTCAAATCACCGGCCAAGATGAAATAGTTTTCTTCCAAGCTCAGTTTCAGTTCCCTAAAAAGAATCTCGATTCTGAAGCAAAGTAAGTAACCTGCGGAGCTCCAGCCGCATAAGCCGCAATCATATACATCCGCTTCCCTTGAGTGAGAGAGATGCATACAACGCAAACTTCTAGCGTCTTGAGCTTTCGCAATTCATTGTTGTATATGACTTTATAATTAATGCCTTTTCGTATAAAGAGAGCGACACCGCCCCCTTGAGTGGAGTCGGGCCGGTCTCTTCTTACGATATTGTAATTTTTATGAGTCAATTAGTGTTTGTGGTTTAGCTTAGTTTCGCTAGCCATAAACACATCGGGACTGTAGTCTTTCAACAATTGGAACATATTGGCTCTTCGTTCAATCCTAATCAGTGAATTTACATTCACAGCTAGGACTTTTAGGCGTGTCTCCGGCAGCGCGCCCATTATGGTCTAAATTGCTCCAGGCCAGGCAACAAAGAGTAGAGATGATCTACCCTCCTTTATCTGACTTTGCAGCCCTGTTAGTTGACCTTGAATGCTCAACAACAAGGCAACAATGTCAGGCTGCACCTCTGGTGCCTTAGGCACAGGGGCCTTTGGGACAACCGTTGGTGGAGCCTGTCTCGTATTCCCATTCCCTGACACCATTTGGGCGTAGGAAAATTTGGGATCCACGAATTTTTGTGTAGGAGCCTGTCGAACTGTTCGACTTTCTTCGGCTTTTTGACTGGCCTGTTTTTGTTTGATTTGTTGGACCTTAGGGCAACCCCTTTAGCTAGCCGGGTGCCCTTGGTTTCCACAAAGGACACACTTGAGCTGGGTCAAATCCTCAACCCGCTCCTTCCCCAGCTTGCATTCTCCCTCGTTGTGGGTTTCGGAGCACCTGACGCAGCGCAACTGCATATTGCAGTTGGCTCCGGCATGGCCGAACCTCTGGCACTTCGTACATTGTAAAATGTCGTCGTGCCTTTTTAATGTCTCCCAGTGTATGGCTTGATAGTCGAGGCATTTGATTTCCCTCAGACTCTCAAGACTACTTTGGGGCGATAATGTTACGAGGAACATTGGCAGCCTGTAACCCCCTCCCCTGGACTTCACCGTAGTGAAAGGCTTGACCCCGATGAAATCGAGATCGTCGATGGCTTTTTGGCGGAGCTCAGCTAAGAGCGCCTCCGGTTCCGTGCAGGAACTTATGCCCTTCAATAGAACCGTCTTAAATTTTTCGCTTTTAGGCGTGAAGCTGAAGAACTCAGCTGTGGCCTCTTTTAATAACCCTTTTACTAAGTTGTATTCGGCCAGTGAGAAGCACTGGACCGAATAATTCTTTTCTTTTTCGTTTAAGAGTTTAATGACAAATTTGCCCTTAGTGGCCGACTTACATACCTGTTTTATGTCGTCCAGGTCAACTCTATGGGTCCTTATTGGTGGTATTTTTTCTTTCTTGTCCTGTGCTGTTTCTGCTGCTGTTGCTGCTGCTGCTTCTGTTGCTGTTGTTGCTGCTGCTGTTGCTGCTTCTGTTGCTGTTGTTGCTGTTGTTGCTGTTGTTGCTGTTTCTGCTGTTGTTGCAGCTGTTGTTGTTGCTGCTGCTTTGCCTTAACCGAAGTGGATGGGCCCTCAGCAATTGGGCCTGTCACCGGTAATGGAGCCTTCTAGATCTAGCATTAATAATGCAGTTATGGGAACACTGATTTATACCCGATGGTCAGGACTTGAAGCATTTGGATATCTTTCTGCATACTTCCTTGCTGCTGCTCTTGCATTTCCACATACGCCATAAATAAAATGCATCATAGCATATTCACGTGACGTGTAAGACATTTTTAGTTATTTTCTTAAATTATTTCTTCTTTATGAAATAAATAAAGTACCACACTATTATAGCATTGGTTTAAAAACGACGATAATACAAACAGCCATATTATTTCCGGTTAAAATAATAAAAGCGTTAGTACAAGTACTAGACGTAGTAGTAGTCTTTAAGAAGCGCTGCTTGATAAGGAAAAAGATCGATGTTAAAAATTAAGTTTGATAAGAATATGATTTTAACTATCAATATTTTGCAAAACACTGCCGAAAATTGAATTTTTTTAAATGCAAAAATATTGAATGTTTATTCAAAATATTAACATATAGTAAAAACAAAAATCATTTGTGGACAGGGTGATTGAAAAACCGACTAAAAGTAGGTGTTTTTGAAAATTTCATTAAAACAACCGTTACTCGAAAACCGTTAGGATGCGGTATAGAGAAGTTACCAAATTCTGGTAGGTCATGACTTGACCATTCAGCATATACAATTTGGACCATTACTTATGGGACACCCTGTATATGTACATATGTAGTTATTTCAAATGAAAATAGGAACATTACAATTCAGAAATGTTTTGTTAAAAATAGTAAATAAATAAAAAAAAGCAAGAATTTTTCATTTTATATACATACATACATATATACAAGAAATATTTTTATATTTCAATAGAGTCCAGAGCAGGGGTACATACAAATTCAGGAATTAAGTCGGAGAGCTGAGTGCTTTTTTCTTATATACATATAGCTTGAACCAATTCAGTTGGCCAAAGGTCGGTTGGGCAGAGAGAGGATTTAAGAGAACAAAAATGGGGCGTAAAATATTTAAGGAGTAAAGATTTTTCCTTAAATCTTACAGTGCCTAACTCAACTTTGTTTTTCTTTAAAATTAAAATGAGATGGAATGTATGAGTTTATTTTTTTTTATTTGGCTAATTTCAGCGAACTTTTAACAAAGCATAAATAAATAAATATAAAAAATAATAAATGTTTATTTACATATACTTAGTTTTCACAACTAATGTCGCTTTCATATTCGGTTGAAAATCGTCACCTGGATTAATTATAATTCAATCCCAAATTGTATCCTACATCATGTAGAAAAGTATTCTTCCTCAGCTCTTATGGCTTTTTCACACACTTTTCGCTAATCTTCAGCCGTTATTTTTGAAAATTCTTCCTCTGCTAATTTTTGAACATCTAATATCTTGAATGTTGTGTTTCGTGAGCCTTGTTTTTCTTCTAATTTATTGTGGTACGAGGCGTTGTCCAATACAATAACTGAAGATTCCTCCAAATTGTTCACAACTTGTTGTTGGATCCATTTGCAGAAATTTTCGAAGTTTATGTCGTAGTGATAGTTTCCCGTTTTTGTTCTAGATTTGAATAAAAGTAAGGAGTTTTTCCCGAAACCTTTTTTCCCCACCTGCATGCGCCATTATTAGCCTCTGTCTCTTTGAAATTGGCGTCTGCAACCCACTGCTACTGTCATCAGTCGAAGCCCGTGGTCTTTTATGTGAGCTATGAATATAGCTTTCGTCCAAATAAATGAAGTCATATCCTTTTGTTATAAATTCCCGGATTTTTCACAGATACTTCACTCGCATGAGTTTAATATCATTTCTTTCACAGAGAAGTTTCCGGTTGTTTTGGTTTTTTTTGTAACTAAAACCGTTTCTTCTTAGAATCCTGTTGAAAGAAGTAATACTTAAGTTAAGCTCTAGATCTTCCTGGACTCGTCGTCTCAACATTTTTAAGGATATCATCACTTTTTCCTCCTGGTGGAAGTTGTGCATTATACGCCGAATAGCTGCGATGGCAAATTCGTCTATTCCAGTTTTACACTTCGTATGCTGTACTTTTTTATTTGGTGACTGCACAACTCCTGTCTCTTCGTATTCCTTAGTGATCCTTTTGAATGAACGTTCAGAAATTCCGTTAGTTCCCACTGTTTGCGTGGTTGCGTAACTCACAGGATTTTCAAGAAACGAATTCCTTGCTTCTTCCAGTTTGTCATTAATCATTATATATTTTAACAACTATCTTACGCGCCTGTCGTAAGATCTGAATGGATCCATTAAAATGTCTTGTAAATGTATTTCGATGTATAACTCTTGGTTTTTTTTAAATTGAATTGAAAACCAAAGCAAATATCATTTAAATACCTTAATACCCTTTGGTGCAAATATTCATTCTTAAAAACTTGTAGGTAAAAATTATTCAAACTCGTAAACACTTATCTATCTTATCAACACTTATCTACAATTAATCCCAACCCCATAGGTTAAACAAAATAAATCGAATATACACTAACGCCATAAAATAAATATAAATACAACGCCCCCGGAACCTTTCTGTTGCTAAGCCACAAATCATAAAACATATAATTAAACAAGAGTCCCTTTTTTGTCAATTAATCCTTTGGCTCAGCTCGCAAGTAGTTTTTTATGTCTAACCGAATTGCATTTTGCAATAGACTTATTTTTTTATTAAATATGCACTGAAATTTGTCAAAATAATGAAAACAAAAATTATTAATTTTAGTTTTTTGAAGTAAAGTTTACTCCTACAAATTTTTTCTTTTTCCCTCACCAGAGTTGAATAGTTTTTCAGACATCAAGCTTTGAAAGAAAAATAACCCATGATCATATCTTATTCAAAGAAAGTCCATAGCTGGAAATTCATTTCTATTTTACTGTGAGCGAAGCTATACAAAAAACTCACCCTCCCTAGTGCTTCAGTATGATTGCTGATCGCAGCAGCGTCATTGGCAACAACGCCAGCATGTTCATCTTTTTTTTCTTTTTTTCATGGATTTTTCTGTCTCTTTCAGAATTAAAGATCAAATTAGAGAAACTAAAAAAGACCTGCGCTGTGCGCAGTAGAATGGCAAACTGAATTGCTCCAATACTTATTTTTTTTTTGAATAAACTGATATCTTCAAGCAGAAAGCAGAAACCTACCTCAATCTGCAACATACATTTTGGTTCTATGAAACCCACCTCAATCAAACACCGAAGTTTGCAGAAGCAAATCTGCAGATGAGCACTGCGCTAGTGCGCTGCGCAATCACGGTTGCCAGTTTGGTCGTTTACGACCAAATTTGGTCATTATTTTCTCACTTGGTCGCATAGTCATTTTTTTTTCCATTTGGTCCCTTTTTTAAAAAATTGAAAAAAATAACTCGACTCTATTCCTTTTATAATCTCAAAAATAAAATACATACCTAAAGAATTTTGGGAAATGTTCAATTATCATAAAAACGCTTCAAATGAATATTGTTTTCAAAATTTAAGTTAGTTCGTTTATAACTTGATGTTACTTCCTCACAGCTCAGCTGCTGCTGGGAGGAATTTTTTTGAATTAACTTTGATACCCGTGGCATGATGGTTAGTGCGTTGGACTGTCATGCGAGAGGTCTTGGGTTCGATCCCTGCCTGTGCCACCTTAATTTAAAAAAAAAAAAAAAAAAAAAACGGGTACTGCCTCTTGCGAGGAATTGACAAATTCTCCAAGAGTAATGCTTGTCATGAAAAGTGCTTTCTCAAATTAGCCGTTCGGATTCGGCATTAAACTGTAGGTCCCCTCCATCCCTGACAACTGTACTCGCACACAGGAATGGTTGAGAGTTGTAAGTCACTAGGCCCTGGTTCTCTACGGACTGTTGCGCCACCTAATTTATTTTATTTTATTTGATAAAAACGAAAGGCAGACTTAATGGGTACCATTAATAATATAATGGTGGCCAAAGAGCGTCAAGATGACAAAAATAAACATAGCGTTTGGTCTGCAAAAACATTTTTTTGAATTAATTTTATATGAATTTTATTTAGCGATAGTATTCGATCTCCTGACATAATATTAACATATTGTGATCTTAAAAAAAAGAGGCTGGTGTGCGTCCCACACTGATAACTTCCCATCCCGTCTGCCGATTTGTCTTGCTTAAAAGGTTTGTAGGCTTTCGTGATTTGCTAGTTGTTAGTTAAATTATTCTAAAAAAAATTAAAAATTACCAACAGTATTTTGAGTACGATGAAATAGTTTGATTTCAATATCTGTTCTTGTTAACGAGATTTTTAGTCGAAAACCAATTTTTACCAAATTTTGGTAGCATTCGCGTACTATTTTTTGTAGATTTTAATTTTTTATGAAAAAAAACTGACTGTTGGATTTTTATGCACAATTTACGGAATTTCGGAAACAATATTTTCTATGAGATAAAATTAGCTTAAAGCCAATATTTTTTTAATTTTTGAAGAGATACTTGAGTCGAAAGTAAATTTTTACCAAGTTTTACTATTGTTTTTTCAAGGTTTTTATTTTTGTGAAAAAATGTCAATTCGATTTTTTCAAAATTTTACCAGATGTCAAAAACGTTATTCTTCCCGAACGTTTGTACACACGCACGCACAGACATCTCTCTAAAAATTTTTTATTTGGACTCTAGGAACCTTGAAACGTCGAGAAATGTCAAAATTTTCAATTCAAGAAATCGGACCGATTACAATAACATTCTATGGGAACTTAAAAGCCATTGCGGACACAAATTATTTTGGTCCTTTTTTGGTACGATTGGTCATTTTTATTTTCAGCTTTGGTCATGCAAAAAAGAGGAAAGGAACAATTTTGTTCTATCCACAGAGACATTTTTTTAAACGTCATATTTGGGGCTATCTTGTTGTAGCTTAAGTTTTAAGATTGTTTATAGAGTGACAGTGAGGTGAGCTTAAGAGCCAACATGTGTGTAGAATATGACTGAAAGGAGAGTAGTAGTTATTAAAAAATGTTGGCAGCGTATTCATGTGTATGACTAAGTTTGATTTATGTTGCCAGAAGTCTAAAATGTTTAGGGTGAGAATTTCAAAAGGTAAGACGGAAATAATCGACTTAATGGACGCTTCGCCACTGCAGTGAATATAATACAACCAAATACGCAATACATTAAACTGCGAGACAATTTCTGCACTGTTCTTCAAGCAAAAAAGGAATTGATTCAGAGTAAATTTTCGAATATACAGAGTAATTACTTGAATCTGGCTCAGTCTTTGGACTATTTTGGCAGCCAAAAAGGCACGAGTACGATAACTTTGGCGACAAGATATAATAACGGTTTTTGGTAGACGGGCTCAATACAAGCATTTTTTACTATGGGAGGGGGGTCTATCTCCCCCCGTTTAGGCGGTAGGGACAATTTAAAAAAATTGTTATTTAAAATGAAAAAAATTAATTAAAAAATAACGGTAATACTTACAATTAAGTATCATACCTTTTTTTAAAGCCAACATTCTGTTTTATTAGCCAGTTTTTAATTCAAGTCAAAACTATGCGTAGTTTTTGAAAATTTAATTTTAAACTCAAAATTTGAGTAAAAAAAGTTAAAAAAAAGGTTTAAAGTGTAATTTTTCAATACTTCATTGTTTTTATTTCAAAATTTATTGCTCTTATTTGTTTTTGATCAAAAACTGAAAACTAGATGATTTTATGTCTTTTAGTTTTTGAGAAAATTGAAAATAACCACAACTACTATTTAAATTTAATTATTTTTTTTTGCTTGAGTGGTCTTATTTTGATAGCAATAATGGTATTTGCGTATGCGTAATGCGTGTTTGGGTGTATGCAACAGTAAGGTGTGCGCGAGTTTGGGTGTATGCAACAGTGGCATCTGTAAGGGGGGACAATGGGGCATGCTGCCCCCTGCAACCTCCCTGCTTGGGAACACTATAGGATTTGGGGTGGGTGCAAGTTGGAGTGCGTGCAAGGTGGGGAGGGGGCAAGGTTCGGTGGGTGCAAGATGGGGTGCATGCAAAGTTTCTTTTGCATTTAAATAAGCTGGATTTAAGAAAAATTAATTTACCCTAGGTGTATCTTAATCCATATTCGATTATTACTATCAAAATAAGACTACGTTAATACTTAAGCAAGGAAAAAGTAATTTAATTAAAATATTTTGTTTTGGTAATTTTCAATTTTCTCAAGAACTAGAAGACATAAAGTCATCTAGTTTTCAGTTTTTGATCAAAAACAAATAAGAGCAATGAATTCTAAAAAAAAATAGTAGATAATCTAAAAGTTTTGAAAAATTACACTTTAAACCATATTTTTAACTTTTTTTTGACCAGATTTTGAGTTTAAAACAATTTTTTTCAAAAACTGTGCATAGTTTTGACTTGATTTAAAAAAAAAGCTAATAGACAAAAGTGTTGGCTTTAAAAAAAGGTATAATACTTAGCTGTAAGTATTACCGTTATTTTGTAATAATTTTTTTTCCATTTAATGTACATGTTTTTTTAAATTGCCCCTACCGCCTAAAGGGGGGTAGATAGACCCCCCCTCCCATAGTAAAAAATGCTTTTTTTTAACTGTTCTATACAAATCCGTCATTAAACTTTGTCGCCAAAGTTATCGTACTCTCCCCGCCAAAAATGTGGATGTTAACGAAATTAACTTCCAGGTACAACAGTTGTTACCAGGTGATCTGATGTCTTTTAAATCAATCGATACTGTTGTTATCTGTTTGGTTTATTAAAGTTTATTTCTTTATCGATTTGTATTCTGGAAATTGTTTGGTTGCCCAAACTATTGCCAGTAATCCTTTTTCAATTGTCGAGCACATTCATTCATGTTCGTTGAATGTTCTACCAGCAAAGCATAAAGGTCCATGGCTTTAACTGAGTTCTGCATAATTGGAGGCGTCTGTCGTTAAGACAAATTCTTTCGTAAAGTCTGGATGTCTGTTTAATAGATTATCTTGCGTTATCCTTTTTAAAGTTTCAATGCTTCTACCTATTTTTCATCTTTAATATTTATTTATTAGTAACCGTGGCATGATGGTTAGTGCGTTGGATAGTCATGCAAGAAGTCTTCGGTTCAATCCCTGTTTTATTATTTTTTTCGTACCTATTCGTAAATGAACTAACGATAATATCCGGCGAGTCCGAGAAAATATTATATTTCCTTGACTGTTTTAGTTATTGGGAAGTTTTTTTTTTATTGTTTTAATTTTATCTGGCATGGGTTTTTTACCTTCTTTGGTAATAACTTGACCTAGAAATTGTGATTCTTTCTTCATGAAGTCATATTTATTTTAGCTTACTTTCAAGTTTACGTTTTCAAGTGTTTTTAATATTTTATTCAATGCAGTAATGTGTTCTTCTAGTTGTATTATGCATAAACTTTGCATTTCTTGGACTTTATCTTTTTTTTTTTGGGCTTTTGGGTATCTGCAAACTCTCCTGAATATGGGTTATTTGTTGTCAGTTGGTATGCAGTGTTTAATGTGACTGGTAAGCGTTAAATCGTCATCTATTTTATTAAATGTTTTTTTATTATCTTTGATTAATTTTGAAAGCCTTGATTTCTTTTATATCGTTTACTATTAATATTTGATCATCATTAATGTTTTCTAAGTGATGTATAGTGTTCTCGTATTCCTGTTAATCTCTTTGGTCGAAGAATATTGGGAATGAATTGTTATTATTTTGTTTTATAATTTATTATTGCATTATTGGGAAGAAGAATATTGCCTAATATTTCGTTAAAATTGTTACTTAATGATTTTAAGCAGACAATATTTGCAAGAATCTAATGCTAATCTATTTTTTTTATTTAAATTAGAACTTCTTGATTAATTAGTATGGGGGTTCCTACGGTTTTGATAACTAAGGGTTCTTTTCTGTTTATTAACATTTGAGGTGGTATATCTTCTCTATTTAGTAGACTAAGTTTCCGATGATAGTCTCTGAAAATTCTGGTTCGGAGGTCTTTCATATTTAGTATCATTTTCATCATAGAGGGAAACTTGGGTTTGTACTTTTTTAAGTTGTGATAAAGTAGGATCTACTCCTTAATGTTGGGAATTTTGACATCTCTTGTAATTTAGATCGTGATTATTTCCGTGATAATAAGGATTTCTACTGTTGAAGTTCAAAAGGGGGTTTTATGGTTTTATGTATGTGGGATTTCTGGGTTGAAAATTTTAGTCTTCATAGGGTTTGTTTGGTGTGGAATTATTATTGCGTTTTATTTGGGTATTAATATGTGGTTTAAAATTCTGAGGTTGATAAAAATTTATATTTTTTATTTCTGGGTTTTTGAATTTTTCTTCGTTTCTTTCATTGATGAATTTTCCTTTTGTAAGTTCGTTAAGAGTACGGTACGCATATGTATATAAGGGTAATTTTTCTTTAAATATGTTTAAAGCGGTCGATTTGTTATTTTCCGCCCCGGTTGGCAGACTAATAGGGGGTGCCATCAGTAACAGAAAAATAACTTTGCACACCACAAAAAATAAAAACAATAAATTTGTTTCCCAAATACCTACCTATATATATGTGCGCATGAATTTCGTTACTGGCCTATTCTCTTAATATAAGTAATATGGAAATAAAATATTTATCGCCCAAGAGCAACAACCAAGTGTTGAGTTCTTTTTTCTTTACTGATATGAGTATTTTTCTTCGTTTCGTTTTTAAATAATGGTACGCATTTTGTATGGCATATAACTTTATTCTTCTATCCGACGTAGATACACAAGGGACAGTGGAAAGACTTTACACATTTTTCTCAGCATCTACGCATCGTTGGGATATTCTCATAAAAAATGTAGGTGTGTCAGTCGAGCGACTTGTAGACACTAGATGGAGCGCTCATCACGAGGCTGTTAAGCCATTGAAGGAAAATTTTGTGAAGATAGTTTCAACTCTTGAACTCCTTTGTGATCCTGAAAAGGAAAATTTAGATACAAGAGGGGCTGCAACCATACTCTTATCTGCTGTATGCGACTTTACGTTTTTATGTTATCTTTCATTCTAGTTCGATATTTTGGAAGAAGTTGATTCAGCACAGAAATACTTGCAAAAATCCGGGCTCATTTTAGAAAAAAGTGTAATAAAACTTAAGGCACTAGCGAGTTTTCTTCGTGAACACCGTGATGAATCCGTAAAAAAGGCCGTAATATACGCAAGAGAACAATGCACCGAGCTAGAAATTTCAATTGAAAGGCGGGGAAGAAGAAAAAAGAAGAAAATTATGCCAGGCGAAAAGGCTCAAGATGCTGGTTTGACGTTGGAAGAGGAAACACGAAGAGCCATGTTAGAATGTCAGAATACATTTTATACTGAACTTGTGCATCGATCTAAGGCCATGGAAGATATTGCGTCAGTTTTCTCAGCTCTTCAACCGAAAATATTGCTGTATGGAACGGAAGAAGAACTGCGGGCTGTGGTTCCAATGCTTACCTCCACATTTACAGAACTTACAGACAACAGTATAATATTGGAAATCCAGCGAATTCGGCGTCACATGGTAGCTTCAAAGGTAAATTTAAAAGATGCAGAAATTTGGACAGCCTTTGAATTTTTAAGCTTCATTGCTAAGCCGGATTTTTCAGATTCTTTACCGAGTCTGTCATTGGCGATGAGAATTTATTTAACAATTTGCGTCTCAGTGGAATCGTGTGAACGAAGCTTTTCCAAATTAAAATTAATAAAGACTTATCTAAGATCAACGATGAGCCAAAATATGTTGACTAATTTGGCTATACTTTCAATCGAAACGGAGCACACAAAAAATATAGATTTTAATGATATAATCGAAACATTCAGTACAATAAAAGCTCGTAAGCACCTTTAAATAAAATCTTTGTTCGTGTTTTTTTCTTAAATTTTTCAAGGGGTGTAAGCTTGCTTTACCGCCCCGGGTGTCAATGCCTCTTAGTCCGCCACTGACTAGGCCCTAGTTCTCAACGGACTGTTGCTCCCCTTAATAAAAAAAAAAAAGTTCAATAAGTAAAAAATAAAAAGAAAGGAAAAAAGAAGTTAAATAAAAGAAGTTAATAAAGTACTTTTATTTCTTGAGCACCTCTTTTAAGTTTTTAAACAAAACCAAAAACTCAACAGTTTCCCTTTGAATTCCATCGACGTTTGATTCTATTGTTTTTATTCTGGAATCAATAGTTTCAGTTTTGTTCAAAAATTCAGCATGCATTGCCTTTGCTTCCTCCATTCCTGCTTTAAAATTTAAACTTGATTTCAAAGGTTTTGATTATAGATCGTCATCTACCATACAAAAGTGAAAATATTTTATACTCTTTGTAGCCACATCGGCTTCCACAGCGCTTGAATCGTCACCTACACGAGGTTAGGAGCATCTTTGATAGTTCCACCCCCAGTTTTATTGAAGAAGTTTCTTGTCTGGCGTTTTTTTTTTTACTTCCCCTTTAAGATCGATCCAATACTAGATATAAAATACTTAATATTCATATTTTTGAAATATCTTGCAGAAATGGCTGTTTAACCAGTAAGTGGTCTTAAATTCAAACTCGGGACAGTTTCGTATTTTATATATGTAGCTTCTTAATGAATTTCACATTTGCATGTTAGGTAAAATATTTAATATAATACAAAACGGTTACTTAAATTACTTAGTGAACTTAAATTCATGGTGTGTGTTGGCCGTCATTAACCAGCGGATGATGTTCCAAAGCTTTTGATTTTATTTTCCCCTTTCATGATAAATTCGTAATAATATAATAAACCTTTTTCCACTGATCTGTGGTTTTAATACCACCACCTACAATTAGTGTAAGTACCAGCCAGTCACCTTTAATTTAGAAATCCTTTGGTTTTCCTAAAGGAAAGATTACCCTCTATATATTTTTAAAACAAAATACAATTCGAAGATACTTACTGGCTTTGTTTCATCGGCCATATTTATATAAATTCTAGCTATTCTCTTTGGTATCGAGTAATTTTGAATGTTAAACGAACAAAATTTCTCGGCATTCTTCTTACAGAAAGAGTTTTATTCACATATTTACAGGTTTACAAGTCGATACAAAAATAGTTTACAGAAACGCACGACTGTGAGAAAATGAAGTTTACATAATTTTTCATCCAATTCGCATGTTTCCTGCGAGACATTTCTCGGTGCGAGTGTAACAGAACGTAGCTACAGATCAGGTATATATATGGCTTCGCTAGATCGATTGATTTCAAATGGAATTATATTGAGAGCCATGTCACAAAGTATTTTATAATTTTACAAAAGGATTAGAAATATTTAGTAAGAAACAACAACAACATGCAAAAATGAGTTCGATTCTTCAATTCGTATTTAAATGTACGTTTATCTTTAAAGTGGATTTTGATTTATCTGCATTGCAGACATGAAGACAATTAAAGCGGGTCAGCTATATGTTTTACAACACACGAAAGAAACGGAACATAATAGACTCCTCCTATTGAGTTGCTATAAATTGCTATAAACCCACATGAAAAGCCAAAGATCCAAATTAACCCGAGCCGAGTCAAAATCAACTATGTGCGTGGAAACTTGGGCGGCTCGGTTTGGCTCTGTCGATCCATTTCAGCAAGACAAAAACTAAAGAGCCCAATACTCTGGTCTGTCGTGTGTTGGGAATCAACGAGCCAAGTAGTTTTGTCCTGTTACATAATTTCCGCTTGCCATCTAACAACTTTCTAACTATCTAAGTCTATCTCATATAATTTGTCTCTTAATACTGTTGCCATCGTAAAAATATATTTTTTCCACTCATATTTTCTTAATTTTAGTATTTTTTAAAACAATTAGTCGGCAATTTTTAATACATTTTATAAAAACATTTCTTATTTTGATCAGTTTATAGATCAAATATAGTCAATTTGTAGATTAGATTAGATTGATTTTGCTAATAGAATAGATTTATTTACAACTTGATTTGACTTTATTTTGTGTTGATAAATCGCTACCAAAAGCAATTATTTCCTTAAGAATTGGAAGGAACATATGAGTAGGTTTTCTTTATGAGGTATAAAATTTAGATGAACATTACAGCATAGTAACATAGTTGGGTGTTTTTTCTCTTAATAAAGTATAGCAGAAGTTTGTCAACTGTTTCGTACTGATTTGTTTCCCAAGTTTATGCCGCGTAAAACATGAATGATTCATAATGCCTCAAATACCTTTAACTTGCTGCTTTGGGCTATACTTTTTTTTATGAAAATATCTTTTCCAAGCTGCACTAATTGCAAGTGGCTAGTTACTCTCTTAAATTTTGTGTTAATGAATCCAAGGATTTTGAATTCCGTTACAACTTCGATGCGCTCTCCATTGTAAAACCATTTTTCGTTCACCGGGTTGCGGCCTCTTCGATGTTGGAAAAGCAAAATTTTGGATTTATTTAGATTCACTATCAAACTCCAAAGCTGACATTTCTGATACAGGCGGTTTATCATTAACTGCAATGATTCGGGTGATGCTGCCAAAAGTAAGTACAATGTTGTCCGCAAACAGCCGTTACTCTAAAGCTTATGGATAAGAGCTTGTCTATCATATCAAATGTAAAATTTAAATACCCATGAAAAACATGTACAGCTTATTTTCTTTAATGGAGAGTGTTTCTGCGATACAGGGTAAAAATGTGGTCAACCGTTAAATTTAAAGTCCATAAAACACGTGTACAGGTCGTTTTCTTTAATAAAGAATGTTTCTGCGATACAGGCTTAAAATGTGGTCAACCGTTGAATACCCTGCCCTTCAACTTGCCTAAAACTCATTTAAAAGCTTGTTGTCTTCGATCCAATTATTGAAACGTTTTTGCAAAACTAGCATGATAAGTTTATATGAAGTATTTAAAAAAGATATGCCTCTGTAATTGGACAGCTCGGCCAAACTCCCTTCCTTATGAATTTTTAAATATATATATAGCTGTCAGGCTGTTGATCAGTTCTACGATAATTCCCTTGTCTACAGTCTAAGGCCTACATCAAACCTTGGAACTATGGAGTTTTCCTGAATTTTACTGTTGTGAGGTATTTTGAATATTTTGTATATCTTTTATTACGAGATATCAAGCATTGATTTTTATTTAATTTTCTCTGGAAATAAATGCAAAAGTTGAAATCATGGTTTAGTGGTCTGAATACGTTACGCTTTCCAATCGTTGCATACGAGACTATAGTCTTTAACTGAGCTTCATTTGCCACCGATAAAAGTTAATTGACCTTCGATCTATCTACGTAATACCTTTGTATATAGAGACTATAGTACTCTTATGAACACGAATTTTTAGTTCATTGATGGTTGACAGGCGGCGCTCGGAGTACTGAAAATGTGTTGTGGAGATTACAGAAGTTAAAACAAAAACCAAGTTGAGGAAAAGAGGTGGTTGTATTATTTTCACTCTTTCTTTCACAATAAATACACTGTTGCCATATTTTGACTATTGTACATAGTTGTGTGGATGTGCATATTTAAAAATTGGCAATAGATTTTTGTTGTTTTTTTTTTCATTTTTTGGAAAGAAACAATACGTTAGGTAGGGAAATTCAATTGTGAGTCAGTTATGTATGTAGGGAGGTAGGTACAATTTTTGTTACTCGTAAGAAAAAAGGTGTCAATTAGATCTTTTTTTAAATTGTTTCTAATGTAAGAAACAATTAGTCTGAAGCCAGTATCTTCATTTTGGTCAAGATATTCGAGTCGAAAATTCATTTTTACGAACTTTTAGATGTTTTTTTAGGTTTTTATTAAAAAAAACTGTCAATTCGATTTTTATCAAAATTATAACAGATGTCGAAAACGTTTTTATATTAAATTAATAGATATGAAACGTTTATTATGTTTTCCAATTTGCCATTAGTTTAACGAAAGTGTCACTTTTGATGTTTTTGGGACATTTATATTCTTGAAATTCGTGTTTAAATCTTAGTTCTAGAGCTTCCAAACCAAATTCACTTCAAAAAGTAGATTTCTTTCATTTTTAAGATCTTAAAAGATTTTGTATTTAATAGGAAATCCATTTGAAAGAAAAAAACACTTTGAGAATTTCTTACAATATTTAATTGCTTTAAAAAAAATAAGATGGAATTCAGAAATTCAAAGGCAATTGGCGATCTCTTATTCAAGGTTTCTTCTTAAGAACTTGAATATTTGCTCTTTCTCTCAGATAAGACTTTAAGAAAATAATTTAAAGTATTACTAAATTATTTCTAAAGTGAAAATAAAGATTTTAGTTGTTTTTGACAGCAAATCGCTTTTTGGTGAATATCGTTAAATTACTAAAAAGTCTTTAGATAAAGTCTTTAATTATGCAATTTAACTTAAGGGGTGTGTAATCCATTACGGCAGTACTATAAGTTTTGAACTCAAGGGAATTTCTAAGAAAATGAAAAAAAATATCTTCCAGGGGGGTGTCATCACCCCTACAACCCCCCTGGATCCACCATTGACTTTTATATGTCTTCTTTTCAAATATTCTTACATACCTGTATTGATAGCGTATTCTTTTCATTTCAATAATAATTCCTACTTTCATTTGACCTAATATACATATGTAGATGCATATATACCTAAGAAAAACAAAAACATTGTACCTACTTTCTTTTTGTTTTGAAAATAGGTATTTAAACTTATTTTTGTTGTATTCATTGGCAATCGGCTAACCGACAACAGTTACAAAATTTAAATTTGAATTGGTATTTGGCTTATTGGTTTTTGTCTTTATTATTGCTTTATACATACAATACATAAATAAATAAACAAAAAATGTCTCTTTATTGTCTCCCTCCAACCATAGCTACTTTTTTTTACATTCTTCTCTGTTTTGTATTGTCAAATTGTCTCCAAATTTCCCCAATCAAAATTCTACAAAAACTTTGCAGATTTAGTTCATTGATGTTTGCCCAGACGTCGCATCGTTCGTTCCTCTTCATGATAGTACTATTGAATTTCATATACAAAGGTAATACGTATCTAACTCTTTCATATAGTTCAAACATACAATACTTATTTCTTAAAACTTTCTTGTAAACTGTCTTGTAACAGACATCCCGTGATTGTGTTTTCACAGCTGGTATTCATTTTAATTCACAATTAATAAATTTGGTTTTCAAAATTAATAAAATTAGTTTCAGTAACAAATGTTTCATTCAAAAAAATAAATTCGAATTGATTGACAAATTTATAAAAATCCATAAAAATAGCCTTATTACTTAATCCTGCTACATTATAAGAGTATTCTATAACTTAACGTTTCAAAAGTATTTTTATTTTCGTTAACATCAATAAATTATTTTATTTAAAATTCAGTTCTCCAGTGTATTTCATAAATAAATCGGAGAGTTCTGATCAAAGTCTGCTCAGAGCGTATTCGATGTGCTCAGGCTCTGTTCAGTATTCTGCTCTGGGCTTAAAAAGAAAAACGCCTATAAAATAATTTCCTTTTAATTGCGCCTCACTTAATTGATTTTCCCGCTTAATTGACCGAAAATTGAATTACTCGCTTAATTGATCTTTTAAAAAATGAAACTAACAAACTGAAACAAGCCAAAATTAATAAATGTATTAATAATAAAGCTAGTGACTACGTAGTCAAAATTCAACTAGTTTTGTGAATGCAAAATTGCACTAGCTAGTCAACCCGATACTGTCATATTAAAGACAAATACAAATACAGTCAAACTTCTTTATAACGAACTTCCTTATAACGTAATTCTCTCTATAGCGAATTTCATTTTGTTCCCCCTTCCCCTTAAGAAATATCCCATACGAATTAGGTTCTTTATAACGAAATTCTCTATAGCGAAATTCTCTTTATAAGGAACTAATTTTGTGGCCCGAAAGCAAAGTTGTCTCTTTATAACGAAATGTCAATTTTCAAATTTGAAAACAAAGTTTACTACGATTTGTATTCCTTATTTTAAAAGGGAACTCCCCGTTTTGGGAAGAATTTTCTTGAAGTGAACGTGTGTATGCATGGATGTGTAGTAGACATGTTACGCATATCAACAGGTCAATTGTTTGAGTTGGCATTTTAAGTTCGAGAATTGTTGCCAAAATGTCAAAGTGCAAAGCTATTTCGCTATCAGAGAAGTTATCGATGATTGAAAAAGTTAAAAGGGGAGAAAAGAAACAAGATGTTGCAGAAAAATTTGGTGTATCGTTTAGTACATTGTCGACAATTTTATAGAATGAATGCAAAATTTAAATGTTTGCCAAAGAAAGTTCAATCAGAAGCCAAAAAAAAACTAAGAAAAAAACAAAATACGGTAATGTGGATAAAAGCAATGTTAAAATGGGTGCAGATAAACAGAAAAGGAATTTACCACTCTCGGGTTCTATTATCAAACAAAAAGCTAAAAATGAGTTTGTTTGTATGCTTTGTTTTGAAAATATAAAAGAACACTTGCAGTGTTAAAAAACAACAAAATTTTCTATATAACGAATTTTTTATAAAACTTCTTTATAACGAAGCAATTTTTTGTTCCCTTGAAGGTTCGTTATAAAGAAGTTTGACTGTATATAAAATAGGAAACATTTGTGTTTTCAGAACGTTAAATTGTTTTTTTCTTTTTAAATTCAATAAAACCAAATAGAAGATATAATATGATTGATTTATATTTGTATTTAAATACCGAAAGATTCATTTCATTTTGAATTCTTGTGTCCTTACCGAGTAGCTAATTGTGAAACGTCAAAACCAGTGTGCACTACCTTTGTAGCCGAAATTTTTACACTACGTTCGGAGGGGAAATTTTAACTACTTTTTTAGTTTCATTCAGCCAATCAGAATCCCTTGACTACGTAGCCACTAGCTTAGTGAATGCCCCCAATCGAAGTAAGTTTTTCTAACTTAAAAGCACTGAAATTGACAGCACTGCTCACTTCATAACAAATTACAAAATGACAGTTACCTGTTATTTGTTTTCTGTCATTTGCAATTTCAGTTCTGGTCGTACGGTCTTCAATTGACCAATTTTTGTAATTAAGCAGTTTTTGATCCTGATCCCGCTTTGCGTTTCAAACAGTTTTTCCAAATGAACAAAATAATTTCAAGAATTAAAATTCACTATTCCAAGTATTTACTCCAACCACATGGCCATTATATTTCTAATGTGAGTAAAAATAAAAATATATACAAATTTGTCATAAAAACTCATATTTTAGCTGCATTCTCCTCTTAAGTACCCTTAATTTATGCACTCAAACTGAGATTTTATAGATATCCTTTTCAACCTAAGCGTTTCATACAGTTTTTCGATGGGATAAAATAAATTCAAGATTTTAAATAAACTTTCTCGTATTTACTTCAATTTCCAATGAAAGTGCAAATACAAATATGTATAACATTTTTTTTTTTCATAAAAAAACGGTAAAATTATGTTACTATTTTTATGTATATATATAAATATGGACATAAGGACCTATGTTCACTTAAGCAAGTTAATCATAACTACCTAGCCCACATAAGTGCCTTTTTACTGTTTTTGTATCCTAGTTATTTTAACTTTTACTATTATTTTAAGAAAAAAATGATTAAGATAACAAATGACAGATTTCATGTTCAAACTTCTTATTAAAGATTAATAAGCATTGAACTGCTGCATAACAATTATTTAAGATCGTTTTTGCTGAAAATTACCTAAGATTATTAAAATAAAATTCATGGTATTATAATTGATTTGGAAGACTCAAATTTTTTCCAAGTGTGAACGTTAAATTAACAAAGCAGTAAAATTGTCCCATTTAATGAATGAAATTGGCATGGATAGTTCACAAAGCCCAATCAACTGACAGAATTGAACCATATCAGCGAATACATGGGGTACAACAATGACGTCTACGAATGTTTAAATAGCTCCTTGCTTGTTCAGCACATTGCATGACCGTCGGTCTTTCCTCTTTATGAAATTGCTATGGATTTTAATACAAGGGTACTAAATTCTCAAAATCTATCAAGACAGCCCTGGCATCTTTTCAACTACTACTATTTGAGAAAAAAAAACAAAACCTTTTTCATTCTTTCACGGTGCGGAAGAAGAGCAACCAACGATTTAGTTCTCAGATTCGAGTCGTACTTACAATTACCGAAATTGGGCCTTGTGTGAATATGACTGCTTTGCACTAGCGTTCGGTTTCGGAATTAAGCAGTTTTATTTAAATTAAATTGGATTCATTATCGGAATATTATAAACAAAAACCAGGTTCAAAAGACGTGCGCGATATATACATGTATACCCTTGTTAAATTTACAACGCAACTTTTGCTTTTGCTAAGCAACGTTATTATTTTTTCTAATGACACAGTTTGTTATCGCAATCGATTTACATGACTTACAGTAGTCATAGACGGCGATAATATGAAAATAATTTATAATCGAATACCTATAACATCAAAAAATTAAATACGTATATGCGTAGATATTTTTGCCGTTGAATTCAGTTCATACCCATAATCCTTCAAAACATATAACTAAAGAATATACCTAACAGCAAAAAATGTTGCAACATCATATTAAGGATGAATCTTGCCTTTTTTATCCCCACAGCAACCCGATCGAAAATTCGGGACTAATTGATCAACATAATCGGGAACTACACAGTGCATTAGTGGCTACTATAAATAATAGTGTTGCAGTAAATGGATCCATAGCTCCAGGTGCAATTGCTAATTCACAGTTACAAGCTAAGAATTTGAGTTGTTTAACAGTGCAGCAGACGCAAGTTATACAGCAACAGAATAATCTTAATGGAGTGATAAATATAAACAGCTCTTCGAAATCGACATCGTCGGGTAGATCAACACCAATCAACAATGCCATAGATCCAGCACCTGGAAAACTTTTTGTCGGTGGCCTCAGCTGGCAAACATCTTCAGAGAAGTTAAAAGAATACTTTAATATGTTTGGAACAGTCACAGATGTTCTTATTATGAAAGATCCTGTTACGCAGGTAAGAATAAAATTTACTTTTGTTAGGTATTTTGATAAGTATTTGTGTTTTAGGTACATACATATATGTTTAGATTTATATTCTATATACACATACCTATTTATTTTCAATTTTGGGTATATATTCATGTTTGAGAAGCAGTACATAAGGTTACGTTTTAAGGCGACTAAGCTGAGATAGGGCATAACAATTGCAAACATGTTTTCCGCATAAAGAAGAACTTGATGTAGGTAGTTACTCATCACTATTAAAAAAAAAATATTATATAAGTAATAATTGAGTTGCTTAACGACCAGTGCCTTAAAAAATGATAAATGATATTTTATAGTGGCAGATGTCTTCAATGATCCTTACATTTAAAACAATTAAAAAAAAAAAACAGATTTTTAGATAGGCAGTTTGAGATAATTGTAATTGTAACTGTAATTGAGATAAAGCCTAATTGGGATAAAACGATTAATCCCAAAATTGCACTACTTGACATCTTTTTTTTTGTGAATGTCTCGATCACTATTGGGGTCCTTAAAAATAATTAGATACAATTTACCTATTTACTTAAAAACAAATAACAGATACTTGCTTTTTTGTTTTTATTAATTTATAAAACGTAAACAATTAATTTAATTATATTATTAATTTTGAGAACACTCAAAGTACCTTCAGATCTAACATAAAATATAATATACATACATATCAGGGACGAAGCGTCCATATATTGAGTGGAATGAGTGCTTCCGGTAAGCAATTCAAAAAATTATACGATTTAAGAAAAGAATTTTTAATTCGAAACAATGCAAAACTAAAACTACAAAAACTCATAATATCCCTTCAATTCCACGGCGAATGCACTATGTCACTCCATTATACACTCACGCTTCCAAACAAATATTTGGAATGCATACCAGCTAGGCATTCCCATTCTGATATATTGCCTACACTCACCTCTCACTCATTTTCGTTCAAAGCAAATGTCCACGGGGAATGTACAATATCACTCCATTATACACTCGCGCTTGCAAACAAATATTTGGAATGCATACCAGCTAGGCATTCTGATATATCGCCTACTCTCAACTCTCACTCAATCTCCTTCAAAGCAAATTTTTTAATTTTTTGGCGTTCACATAAGAAGTGAAGATTGAATTGAGTGAACTCATTATGAAAATTTGTGAAAACAAAAGTAGAGCAGGAAAGGAGAGATATAAGTTTTGAGTTATTTGCTTCTTCTTATTCATTGACAAAGGGGTAGAAAAGTTCATTTAACACTTGTGTGTTCCGTGTTATGTTTTTTATCTGTTGTGTGCAAATCGCATTGTCAACTAAACTAACTAAACTAAACTATTTATATTACTAAATTTTATATTTTATTTTATTTAAATAAATGAATTTTATACAATTTTCTTTTACATTTCTGTAATAAAAAATATGATCTTGAATAAATGACTTTTAATTTTAAGTTCAACGTTAAGTGCTTCCGCTTCCAAAAAAGTCACGCTTCGTGCCTAATACATATGTATATACATATATATTATAACAAAAGAAAATTGTTTGTAATAAGTGCCTTTTTTGTCGACTATTTGTATTGGCTGGACATTTTTTGGGAATTACAAAAAAAAAACAATTCCTTGAAAATTTAATTCCTTAATATTTATAGTCACCCTTATCGAAGTTACTGGTCGAAGAGAATTTTTTCCCGATTTGACCGAAATGTACCATCGTAACCGTTCGGATACACAAATCGGATCAATCTCCGAAACTAAAATTTGTGCGATGTCAAATTTGTGCGATACATGCCTTCAAAAGTAAGAAAGGTAGTAACGTATTTCATGCGATGCGTGAGAGTGTGCATATACACAATTTTGGTTCTGATTTTCTCCGACAGAAAAACACTTCGGGATTTTATTCCGTATTCAAATTTTAAGATTGATGGTAATGGTGAGCAAGTGTTGCAAGGAAAATATTTGTAAATAATTTTTTAATTTTCGTGACTTTAATTGAGATTATTTTTTAAGGATAAAGGAATCCAAGAAAAGTCAAAGGCAATTTAAAAGCACATATTCTGGAAATAGAAAAAAAACGTCTAGGCCTTATGCTGATGCGCTGATTTTTTAGTTATTTATTTTTGCATTTTCTTTCTGTTTTAGTTTAACCACCCCATCGGTTACCACGATAGAGTGATTATCTCGAAAATGATTGATCCATGATAATGATAAAATAACCGACCTCAGCTTTAATGCCAGCGCTTAAACATTGCGGCCATCGAACTATAGTGGTACGCTCTGTTCCTATTGATATTTTTGCTACTGCTTTCCTTAACTCTACCTTAAAGATTCCCGTAAGAAGTCTTTGACCACCAAAAAAACTGAGTCAATCTTAAGTTTCTTTTGTATTGGCTTTGTTTGTCTCACCGGAATCTTGTAGAAGAATTTATCTATCTCCATTGAAAAGGGTATTTGTTAAACAATTTATCAAATCTTCTGCCACTTCTCTATAGTACAACTTGTCAAACGTTTTCAGACTTGTTCCCAAAACTTGCTTAATGAGACATTTTGGAGTGAGACTTTCAATCAAACCATTACAGAAGGGTGGCGATGGTTAGTTTGACCCTTAGAACTATATCATCTATATATAGGATGATGTCGCATAAATTGTATCGTTTCTTTGTTTGAAACTTCTTCGACGTTAAAAATCTTTTCATTCGAAAAAAAGAATTATTTCATGCTCATTTCTCCCATGCCACACTAAAAGCCTTTTGACTCTGCACGATAACTTTTTTGAGTCGAGGTGTTAAGAAATGATCTGTAGAGCGTCGATAGTCCTTTTTGTGTAGATGCTCTCTAATCAGTATTGAAATGGATCTGGTAAATAAATATCAATTTCTGTGGACTTTACCTCTCTTCCGAATTGGTTTTAGTGGTATTGCTGCTGGTCATCTACTCTTGAAGATATGAAAAACTGGAGGAGAACCCTATATCTGAGCAATATTCCGGTTCACAGTGGTTTTTAAAACAAGACAATTTCTCAATAACTCATTCCTTACCTATGTAAGGAAATTATTGCGATTCTATTTTCTTTAGCGCTTTAGCCATGGTAACATAAGCGAAACTGAAACCAAATTTACATTTATTCTTTGCTTACTAATGTAAACATTTAGAAAAATAAGATTACTATTTTATATCAAATTAATGTTTTGAGCAACAAGGTCTTGAAATTTTGTAACAGAATTTATGGCACGACTAAATTAAAGACTATGTCTACACTATGTCTACATTATTTATAAAACACAACGTTTACCGAATATTATTTATAATACTCGTATATACAGGGTGTCCCATAACAAATAACAAATGGTCCAAACTATATATGGTTTGACCTATCAGACCTAACGGTTTTCAAGTAACAGTTGTTTTAATGAAATTTTTAAACAAACCTACTTTTTGTCGGTTTTTGACTCCCCGTGAACAGATGATTTTCGTTTTTATTAAAAATAAATAAAAATGCAACTTTTTATATTTAAAATTGTTCAATATTCGCCAGTTTTGCAAAAAATTAATAGTTAAAATCGTATTCTAATCAAACTTAATTGTATACATCGAAGTTTTAAATAGTCATATAAAAAAAAACATGACACAATATTGGTTCTTGGTTTTAAAAACTTGCTTGATTTTTAAAATTGATAGGTAGATGTGGGCCAAATTTAGGTGCCCATTAACTATGTACATCTAGGAACGTAGCAATAGTTATACAATTATGTTCAGTGTTTAAAATAACTATAAGCTGTCGAAACAGATACTCCATTTACTTCGCGTATGCGAATATTTGTTAATAGCTTCGTACAAAAATTGAGTTTTAACTGTAAATACAAAAGTTAGATTTGGAACAATTCCTTTAGAGAAAGTCGATTCATCGTGCGATTTATCCAGAAGTCAATGTGGTGATGATGACTTCTATTTTGTGAAACTCCTCACAGTAAACTGTTGGCGTATGTATGTATATAACTGAAGACATTTTTGTTTGTGTTTTGCCCGTGTGTAATCTGTTAATTGTTTTCATCAGCTTGTGAGTGATTACTTAAGTACTTCAGTTCTGCAACAATAAACATTCATTCCGATTTCAGGATCCCATCCATGAGTTTCGAATGGATTCAGGTTGACATTGGGTTTCCCCACACCCGGCCTTTCCTATTGTGATAATATGTTGCGATTATTTTTTTTTGTTTAAAGGGTTTCTTTTATTTATATTATAGTTGTAAAAATATGTGTTAAAAAAATCCATAAACTTATTGATTACTTATGAAAACGTCGATTTATTTAGCAAAATATTTTCAAAAGTTAATATATCTGCTTCACACTATATTAAATAGCTATATAACTATACTCGAGCTTTTATAGTTTTAGGTAGTTGACATTAAAAACAATCTTAGTTAACATGCGATTTTAGTTCTTGCATAAAAAACATAAAATTAACAAGATTTCATTTTTATATACATTCGGGCATTTTTTCTAATATTTATGTTATAGAAAAAATGAAATGGTATAATTTTTGATTTATTTAAAAGACCGTCATAATAAGTGCAAGAGTTGAATAAAGTTCATTAATTGTATTCGTGCAATTTTTATTTTTTTGATATGGTATAACACTTCTCTTCTATTTTTCAAAAAAAAAAACATTAAAGTTAAATAAAATACACTAAGGTATGCGCAATTGTTTTAAAACAAAAAGTAGAAATAGAAAAGAAAAGATATACAAAAAAAATGCTTAATTGACTTTTATTTATCACATTTCTTGATGTGTGTATAGCCAATATCACAGTTAAATTTTGTATCCTTTACTTTTAAAATGTTAAATTATATGTTTAACTTAAACACTTCATATCATACTTTTTATTAAAGTATATCGTAAAAGTAAGGAATTAGTGATCTTGTGTAATGATATTATTTTAATCATATTTTCATGTAAGACAAACCATTACAGATATTTACGTTATGTACGTAAAAGACATTTATCGTTGTTCCCTGACAATTTTAGGTAAATTATTCTGTAAAACCTTACATTTATGTCAATTCTCTCTCATTGTATATTTAAAGTGCTCCTGAAAAAAAGTGTTTATGTATTCAACAGGAACCGAATGTGGATTTTCAAGTTCAGCTATTTAAAAAAATATTTGCATTCATTAATGTACCGTTCGATGATTATACGTCAAACGATATACATAGGTACATTAAAAATAAAAGTGAATATGAAAACTGCATACAAAACGTTCTCTCTTAAATTTAAATATAGTATACATATAAATTTCCCCCAAATTTTGTATGCATTGTTGTTATATCGTAAGAAATATATTTATTTTATTTGTATGGTTTACCAATATATTTGTTATGTTTCTTTTCCCGTAGAAAAGTAGATGCGATATACATCATCGTTCCCAAAATATTATATGTTATATATATACAAATGCGGTCAAACAAAAAGCAGCGATTTTACACATTATATTGAAACACAAACAATATTATTTATAAAAAAAAAAATATTTTAACGGCCAAAAAAATAGCAGTTCATATAAAAAAAAGAGTCGAACAAAAAAATTAAAACTTAAAAAATCGTTGAAATATTGGTATTTTGAAGTGTTATTTTTGTATTATTAAAAACTTTAAAAAATTTATGAGTTTAGTTTATTTGTTTGCTTAATAAAATAAAGTGTTAATAAATTATAAATAAATTACTAAATATCAATTTGATTTTAATAAAATAAACTAATAAATAAAATAATCATTGGTCTAAATTCTGTCTACTTCACGATTTTTGATTCCCCATCTGACAATGCTGTCAAGAACAGAATTTAAAGAGCTTATCATACGTTGCCAATGGTAGTCCACATCCGAAGAACAAGGATGAGAATATGAAAAGCTGAGGGTACTATTATGAGCAAAACAATTTAGTGGGTTAGAAGTTTCAGACAAAAGATCATTTATAAAAATAAGGAAGAGCGTCAGAGTCCTGGGGCACACCATCCATTATCTTGTGGATATGAGTTTTGAACCTGTCCAATAGTGCTTGTATTAAACGGATTGAAAGGTAGTTTCTAACCCAACAAAGAAGAAATTCCTCAATACCAAATTCACGCATTTTCGATAAGAAAGCGTTGTACCAAACTCTATCAAATAATTTTACTAATAAAAATGTTCCACTGTTCAGTGGGATAAACCATAAAATCACCAGTGGACCTATTACTACGAAAGCCATACTGCTTGTTATAAAAAAGCTTTCGTTCTTCAAGATATTTTTTTAAGCTGAAAATCGATCAGCGTTTTCATGACCTTGGATAAGAGCAATTGACGATATTAAGAAGTGGGGGAGGATCAGATTTTGTTGGTTCAGGAAATTCAAGCACAGGAGCAAGAAAGTATTCAGAAAGATATCCAAACGCTTCTTTTCTGACCATCGCGTCGTTATAAGAGTCCATAAATCTTATATAAAAGGCATAATCCCTGGCAGTGGAGGTGTTGGAAAACTTTAGTGGCGAGGCGTCCATATAAGTCGATTATTCCCGTCTTACTTTTTGAAATTCTGACCCTTTACATCTTAGACTTCTGGCAAAATGAATCAAACTTAATCATACAAATGAACACGCTGTCAAAATTTTTTTAACGACACTACTCTGCTTTCAGTCCTTTTCTACAAAAATGTTGGCTTTTAAACTCACTCCATAAACACACACAAAACTTAAGTAACAACAAGGTAACCCCAAATATAACGCCTTATAAAATTTCTTTCTGGATAAAACAACTTTGTTTTCTTTCCTTTTTTGTACTACTGCAATTTACACTTCCTTTTCAATACACGCTTTCTTATAAAAGAAAATAAGACGTTGTTCTTGAGCGGATAAATCGCACGAATTAAGTACTAGTGCAGTAGTGCAGTGCTCATCTGCAGTTTTGCTTCCGCAAACTTCGGTGTTTGCTTGAGGTGTATTGCATTGAAGAAAAAAAAAGCTTTCTTCGCAACCGCTGCGCTTATGAACCATATTGTAAATTGCAGTTTTAGGTAGGTTTCTGCTTTCTGCTTGAAGAAATCAGTTTATTCAAAGAAAAACAAATAAGTATACAACAATAAAATAACACGCTGCTCTCCGACTTACTTCATTAATTTGTGTGTATATCTGCACTGGACTGATGAGTCAAAGGTTGTCACTTTGATAACAAATATGCGTGTATAATAGATGTAATAGCATAAAGCATATTTTTTGCAGAGAAGGCAACAAATAATTATAATTTTACTAAAGTGACACAACTGGCCGAAATTAATGACAATACATAATTTTAATAAAACCAATATGAACTGCTATTATTATATTAAAAATAAATAAGATAATATTTAATTTTGTTTTCGTTATTTTTCATATTCAAAGAAAAAGGAATCTAAACTATTATTAATTAACTATTCAAATAATTTATTAATATTTTTTCCAAATAAAACACAATGCCTCAGTTTAAAAATGTTTAAAATTGCCTGTGCAAGCTAATAAAATAGAAAACGCGTTATATCGTTTATTTAAATGTAAAAATGTAACAGCCCTGAAATTGATCCTTGTGGCACGCCTGAGGAGGGTAGAAAGCTCTAGATAAAACTCTTAAAAACAACATTTCGCTGTCTATCTGCTAGATAATTTTCAAACTACATCACGAAACTTTCGTGAGTCGCACTATTCTTTCAAGGACCATGTTAAAGAAATCGCATGACAGCACATCACCTTGTCTAAGCCTTTTTTGGAATCGAAAGGTTCGGTTAAGTTGTTTCCTACCTTTATGAAGCAGCGCGAATTCTCCATGGTCATCCTGCACAAACGGACGAGTTTGGCAGGGATTTCAAAACTTAACATGGCTCAACAGCTCGTCCCTGTAGATCAGCTATACTCAACCTGCGGCCCGCGAGCTTATAAAAGTTGGCCCGCAGCGTAGTTTAATAAATTCTTAAAATATCGAGTGACTGCAGAAAAACGTGAGAAAAATATATCCTTTTGAGTTTTCAAAATGGAAGCAACACTAGAACGTATGTACATTGTACATCAGCGAAAAAGTGGACATCGTGTGTTTTCAAAAAATGTTCTAGATGTCAATCCTTTCAACGCCAGGAAAAGTTTGCACAACTAAATGAAAAACAGATGTCGCTGAGTATTCCTTACTTTTCTTGCCATTGCGAAATTGAATTGGAATCATTTTATTCAAATTTTGAATGGAAAATTCATAAACACAGCAGTCCAGGCATAATAAGTCAAGAAAACTATTTTGCCGACATACATCGTTTTGATGATTAGGTACTTACATTTTGAATTTCAGTTAGTGCGGTTGCAGTGAATTTTTGTAAATAAAGAATAATGGCAGGAATTTCTTCGATACTAAAACGAAATATATCTGATGAAAATAGATCATTTCAAGACGAATGGGAAACAGAATATTTTGTTGTGCAAGCAAAAACAACGCGGCTACCTGTTTAATATGCCGTGAAAAAGTTATTTTAAAAAAGTGTAATATTGGTCGTCATTTTAACACAAAACACAAATCTTTCAACGAAACTTATCCTCCTGGAACACAATTAAGAAGTGAGAAATTAACTTTTTTAAAGAGGTCATTACAACAGCAACAAAATGTGATGTCCGTGGCTTTATCTCAAGACTCTGTGGTAACTAAGGCATCTTAGGAAATTTGCTATACTCTTGGTAAGCACATGAAACCGTTCACCGATGCAGAAATTATCAAAGAATGTTTCGTAAGCGCTGCCGATATACTATTTGATAAATTTAGAAACAAAAAACAAATATTGTCTGAAATAAAAAAAAACTACAGCTGTCTGATTCAACATGTGTGAGAAGTATTGAAGACATTTCCAAATATATTCGTGACAATTTAATAGAAAACTTAATGTATGTTTTTTAGCTTGGCTCTCGATTCCAGCACTGATATTTCAGCAACATCTTAATGCTCCGTGTTTGTTAGATATTGCACAGAACAGAATTTAATCTTCAAAGAATTTTTCAAATTCCTTCCGATGAAAGGGGAATAGATTATCTTGATACAATTTCAAATTTTTTAGAGCAGAATGATGTTGATATTAAAAAAATCGTGGGTGTATGTACAGATGGCTGTCCATCCATGACTGGATCTGAAAATGGATTTATAATGTTGTTTAAAAAAAAATATAATTTGACAAATTTAATTACATTTCGTTGCATTATTCATCAAGAAAACTTGGCTGCACGGATTAACAATTAAAAAATCGATGCTCTGATGAAGATTGTAATTGATATTGTGAATTATATTCGAGCGAGAGAATTAAACCACAGAAAATTTAAAAGCCTTTTGGAAGAATTGGGAAGTGAGTATGGTGACGTTCTTTTGCATACCTCTGTGCGATGGCTTAGTAGGGGAAGGGTTTTGGAAAGGTTTCTTTCCTTGCGCCACGAAATAATCCTTTTCTTACAACAAAATAAAAAAGTTTACCCAGAATTGCAAGATGATCAATGGTGGTGTCTTTTAGCATTTTTATGCGATATCACAGGAAAACTAAATAGCCTTACAAGGACAAAATAACATTATTTCACAGATGGCAAATAAAATATTTGCTTTTGAAGAAAAGCTTAATATTTTTCATGAAGAAATAAGAAGTAAACAGCTACAAAATTTTCCAACAATGGTAATAGCTACAAAGGACCTCATCGACATCTCTAAAGAAAACTGCTCAACAATATTGAATTACTTAATAGCACTGTCAAAAGAATTTGAAAAAAAGTTTCATGATATCAGAAAAAAAAAAAATGCTTAACGCTTGTAGAAAACCCATGGCAACTGGAAACAACGACTATCTCACGGGTGGCTTCTGTTTTAAATCAAGATCAAGCAAAGTTTTTTGATGAGTTCATCGATTTTAAAAACGATTCAAATCTTGAAGCTCTGTTTAAGGAAAAAAGGTTAATACTTAGAATTTTGGAGCATCGTCCCCGATAAATATGCAATCGTCAAAAGAAGTTCACAGATTCTGCTGACATTATTTGGGTCTACATTTGTTTGCGAATCTTCGTTTTCGAGAATGAAATATGCAAAAAATATTTACCGAAACAAACTAACGGACTCCCACCTAGATGATGTCATTAGGTTGGCATGCAGCAACAAGCCAGATCTAAATAAAGTTTTGAAAATGTGTTCTCAATTTCAAAAATCACATTAAAATATTTTCAATGAATAAATAAATACATAATGTATGTATTTATGCACATTAGAATGAGTATTATTATTTACGATAAAAAAAATTTCTTGTGGCCCGCGGTACCGTTACAAAATTATCAATTTGGCCCATTAAAAAAAGGTTGAGTATGGCTGCTGTAGATGATGTCGAAACCGATGAAGAGATGATGGTGGGTGTCGATTTGATGTTCTTAGGTTTTGTCCAGGATCTGCCGTGTTGTGAATATTTGATCGATTGTGGAACTTATTGGTCTAAAACCACACTGATAAGGGCCTATCAGGTTGTTTAAGATGGCTTTTAGACGTTTACATATTACGGCAGAGAAAAATGTGTAGGCGATGTTAAGGACTGATTCCTCTGTAGTTGGTGCAGCTTAGAGAGTCTCCATTTTTTCAGTATCGGGCAAACATTAATCCATTCCATTTATCCGTTCCATTTATCGGGCATGCTTTCTTCCGACAATATTTTACAGATAGGTTGGTGCATGCTCCTAACCAAATTATCTCCAACTGCTTTGAAAAGCTCGGCATTCAAATAATCCGCTCTAGCGGCTGTATTAGACGTGAGCTAAGATATGGCAATCTTTATTTCGTCTAAGTCAAGAAGACGGGATTGTTGGCTTTCGTCGTATATGTTGAATCGATCACCCTGCCTGACAGTGAAATTCAGTTCGTCGTCGCCGTTATACATTCTTCAGAAGTAGTCTTCCATATCCTCAGCCTTGTCTACGGTTCTAGTATGATGTTTCCTCTGTCGTCTTTGCAGTCATCGATTCGAGGTTCGTTTCGTTTCACCTGCTTAAAAAAATTTCGAACTTTTTTTCTGCTTTTGAGCCTCTCGACATCTTCGGTCGCACGCTTCTCATGCTCTCTTATTTTCCTTCTGAGAAGTCGGTCGTCCTCTCTCCTCTTCTGTTCGTGAGCAGCTCTAGTCCTTCTATGTTCATTGTTGTAACTGGTTCTTATTGTAAAATAATCTCCAACAGTGGTTATGTTCTTTACTGAAGAATAAAATAAACAGCCTTTTCTGATTATGAAAATATTTAATAATAATAATTTAATGAAACATATTTCGATGTGATAATTTTCTTATCACTATAATTGATAACAAGTGATCAAACTTAAAGTGTTTGAATGTTAAATATTTCAACACTCCTCCTCGTTCAAACCTTTAAATAATCTTACAATTTGTTCTCAATTTTATGTGTCTGGCTGGTGGCAAGGGTTTCGTGAAAATATCCGCGATCATTTCTTCTGTTGGACAAAACTTGCAGGTGATACGATTTTTATCAATGTGATCCTTTACAAAATGGAATTTTGTATCTATATGTTTTGTGCGATTACTAAATTTTTCTTCTTTGATGATTTTCAAGCAGTTTTGATTGTCCTCGAATATGGTCGTTGGATTTTAAACTCCCTCGTGCATGTCTTCTAATAATTTTTGAAGCCAAATCGCTTCTTGGCATGTATCAGATAAGGCGATAAATTCCGCTTCAGTTGATGACAAGGATACACACGTTTGCTTTCTGCACGCCCAAATAATTATTCCTCCATTTAAAAAGAAAACGTAGCTGCCCAATTTGCAACCGAATATCCAATCAGTTCCTTGCTGTCGCTATCGTTGTCACTTAGCTTCAACTTCAGTTTTGAAGTTCCTTTCAGATACTTAATCACGCGTTTGAGTTGCTCCCAATCTTCTTGATTTGGACTGGAAGTTTTCTGAGCTAATATGTTCACACTTGCTGTTACGTCCGGTCTGGTATTTATTGAAATGTACAAAAGACATCCCAATAGTTTTTGATAATTAGTGTTACTGATCATTGTGTTTGCATCTAAAGGTGATTTGTAGTATCCTATTTCCATTGGTGTATTTGGTTCTTTTGCATCTTGTAGTCCGAACATCTTAGCAACTTGATGAATATATTTCGATTGACACAGTTCGAAATTTCCTTGTTTGTCTTTTGTTACTTCTATTCCAAGGTAATGCTTTATTTCCCCAAGGTCTTCCATTTCAAATTTAGCTTGCATTATGTCCTCTATGGTTTTCACATCTTTTTTATTTTTGCAGGCAATCACGACATCATCAACATAGATAAGTACATAACACCAATTACCTTCAATTTTTCTGGAATACAAGCACGGGTCTGCCTTCCCTTGAACGAATCCACCGTCGATCAAAGTCACTCTTACTTTTTCATTCCAAGTCCTAGCAGCTTGTTTAAGCCCATAGATACTTTTCTTGAGCAGGCAAACTTTGCTTGGATTCTCAAAATTGAAACCTGCAGCCTGTTTCATGTAAATAGTTTCCTCCAAAGTTCCATTGAGAAAAGCTGCTTTGGCATCTAAATGATGAACGATTAATCCTCTTTTTCCTGCAACAGAGAGCAAAGTTCTCAACGTAGATTGACGAACAACTGGTGCAAAAACTTCGTTAAAATCTATCCCAAATTTTTGTGAAAATCCTTGGGCTACAAGTCTTGCTTTATATTTTCTGATATTTCCTTTTTCGTCCATTTTTACTTTGAATACCCATTTACTTCCAATAGCTTGTCTTTTTTCTGGTAGATCAGTTAGTTCCCATGTATTGTTATTTTTAAGTGTCTCCATTTCCTCTTGCATTGCTGATATCCATTTGGTTTTGTCTTTACAGGACATTGCCTCTTCGAAGTTTTTGGGCTCTTGAGTTTCTTCAACAGTAAAATTAATTTCGTCGATCAATCTTTTAGGGGGTTTTCCTTTAGTTGTCCTTGTTGAGACCTTCTTAAGTAATGGGATTTGTTCTTCGTTATCTTCTAATATCTCTGCGTCTTCTGTACATGTGACAATATCGTTTTCTGTTTGATCTCTTTGTTGATTTCGCATATTTTTCCTTACGTGAGATTTTAAATCTACTTCAATATCTTTAGTCCTTTCAATTTTGTTCACAAATCTTACGTCACGACTTATTTCTAGTTTGCGTGCTACTACATCGTAACATCGAAAAGCTTTTGAATTGGTATCATATCCGAGAAAAATCATTTCCTTTCCTGTCTGGTCAAGTTTCTTCCTCTTTTCTGCAGGCACGTGGACAAAACATTTGCTTCCAAAAACTCTGCTTCCGCTCCACTGCTCGTATGGTATTGAATTTGTCGATCTGGTTATGCTACGATTTTGAAGGAAGACTGCCGTTGACACTGCTTCACCCCAAAAAGAATTTGGGAGTCCAGCGTCAATTAACATGCAGCGAGCCATTTCCATAATTGTCCGATTTTTTCTTTCAGCAACTCCGTTTTGTTGAGGCGAATACGCTGCTGTTAGTTGAGTTGTGATTCCTTCTGCTTTTAGATATTCCTTGATCTTATTTCCTGTGTATTCTCCTCCTCGATCCGAACGTAGAATTTTCGGTTTCTTTTCGAATAATGTTTTTGTCATCTCAACAAATTCTTTTATAGATTTTTCTACTTCGTGTTTATGGGTCAATAATTTTATTACAGTGAACCGCGAAAAATCATCTATAAATGTTAAGATGTACCTTTTTCCACTAGGAGTAGCCGTTTGCATAGGTCCGCAAACATCTGAATGCACAAGGTCTAACAAAGCTTGTGTTCTACTTTGGGATTCCTTTGGAAATGGTTGCCTTGTCATTTTTCCTTTTGCACACGTATCACACAACTCTATAATACCACATTCCGTAATCTTAATGCCATCTACAAGATTTTGTTCAGCCATCTTTCGGATCGCTTCAGGATCCCTATGGCCTAAAGCTTTATGCCAGCTATGAATGCAATTGGCATTATGAGCCAATTCAACACTCTTGACCTTATCTGGTGTCCGCAGCTCGTACAAATTATGTATTCGGTCTACTACTGCCATGTTAACGTTATTCTTGGATATAACGCAGTTATTTTTCTTGAATACTATTTCAAACCCATTGTCGGTCGGCTAATTTCCCAATCGACAACACGTTACCAACAAGTTGTGGTGCAAATAAAACCTCATGTGCTAAAACTTTCTGGGCTTCTCCGCTCTGATTCAAAAAATGCACATTTCCGCTACCAATCCCAACAACATTTACCTTTTCTCCCTTTCCAACTTCAATAGTAGCCTTATAAGAATCATCCATAGACTTGAAAAATTGCTTGTTGGTCACATGTGTAGTTGCTCCCGAATCAAGCAACCAACTGTCCTTGCTCTTCATGTTTACTGAAAAAATAAAATCGTTTTGATCTGAACTTACTGAGTTGACTTTATCAGCATGTTTCTTCTTATTTGGTCCATATCCTTGTTTTTTGGCAATCCACTTTTTATACTCCAGACAGTCCTTTTTAATATGGTTTTGCTTTTTGCAGAAAAAACATGTTATTCCAGTGCCTTTGTTCTTTTCACAAACTTTCAGCATCACCTCAGCACTCGAATCTCCTTCTGAATGAACACGCCGCTCATATTCCGCAATTAACTTTTGTTGTACAAATCCAAATGTCAGATCATCCTCATTTCTAGCCTCAAGTGCAATAATAAGAGTGTCGTAACTCTTTGTCAAACTGCTTAGCAACATCGCTACGCCCCAGGGCTCTGATAAATCTTCATTGCTTATGTCCTTGAGTTTTACAAATAAATTTCGCATCTCATTTATATGTTCTGTAATTTTACCATTTTCATCCATCGTCAATGAACAAATCATTCGCATCAAGTGAACTTTATTGCTCAGTGTTGCTTTTTCGTGGTACTGCTTTAAATTGTTCCAAGCACCGAGCGCTGTAATTGAACTGCGAATATGAACGATCTTATCATCTTCAATCGACAAACCAATCAAGGAAAAAGCCTGTTCATCGATCCGGTCCCATTCTTCTTGTAGCCATTGCCTCTCTGCTTTTTCTGGATCTTTTGCAGTTACTTGTAAATTTATGGGCCTTTCCTTAGTCAACGTTGCCCACAGAAGCTCCTTTTTCAATAAGAGCTCCATCTTGAATTTCCATATCATAAAATTTGAATTATTCAACTTTTCAAATTTTTCTTTATAATTTGCCATATCGAAGTTTAAATTATTCTTAAACCGTTGTCTGGGCCTATAACCTATTGTAAAATAATCTCCAACAGTGGTTATGTTCTTTACTGAAGAATAAAATAAACAGCCTTTTCTGATTATGAAAATATTTAATAATAATAATTTAATGAAACATATTTCGATGTGATAATTTTCTTATCACTATAATTGATAACAAGTGATCAAACTTAAAGTGTTTGAATGTTAAATATTTCAACAGTTCTGATACATTGTGATGGCGACAGAGATCTTCGAACGAGGTTACTAGTGACTCGGTCGGAGAGTGATTTGGCGATCTCTTGCGATTGTAGCCGTTCTCCCAGCATCTCCCTGTTTTGCCTTAGATCTAGAAGTGCTACCTTGGATATAACAAAGTAGTGGTCCGGGTCGATGTTAGATCCTCGGAAAGTTCAGATATACATGATGATGGAAGCGTGTCTAGCATCAATCTCAAAGGCGTATTGGCTACCATGACGTTTTGCCCCGCAGGATTCGATGAACCTGAATCCGTTATCGGAAGTGTTTTCATGCAAGCTGCTGATGCACCTATAGCTCGAGACTTGTTGCCTAAGTCCTCCCATGACAAAGCCGAATTCAAATAAGCGTTGTTGGTTTTCTCGGTCAGTCACCATAGTAAATATCGCAGTTTTCAACCTCATTTTGACGGCCCATTCCATCGCATTTCTTATATGGTGGTGATATCACCTTTATAGCAATATAGGGCCTCCACTAATTCTTCGGCTGCACGTGGTCTATTAAAGAACTTAACATTCCATGTGCATATCCGAACTTCGTTGGTCTTTAAATCGTTCGCGTGGGTTTTCAACAGTAAATCCGTCCGTATCCTATGCTTGTTGGTGCTTCGCTACTAGTTTTTCTTCTTATAGGCACCCGATGTTCACCGCGGGAAGGTGAGAGTAGGAGTTAGAAGACGGAGAGGGGCTTTTGAGAAAAAACCTGTGGACGCTTGTGTCCTGTTGAATGCACATGTCTACCATTTGAACATGAATTTTTAACACATGTTGGAAATATGGTATTATGCAAACATTTATTGAACAAAATACATAAAGGCGTAGCGATGGATGCTTGACAACTAAGAATTTAATAATTCAAATATACTTGGAATGCCATCAGGTCCGGAGTTTTTAGTGGTATGAAAAGTTACATAGGTTACTTTATCCGTTGTCATAAAAGGAACCGAAATATCTGTCAGGATATGATTTGAATTGATATTTCGATTTCTGAAAAGTAAGGTATTTGTATGATTGTAATTACGTTGAAAGTAAGAATCAAAATCTTCTGTTAAGTTTTTATTTTTTGAATGAGCTTCATCGTCCAGTAGCATTAATTAAATATTGTAAGGATATTTTGTAATACAAAGATATTAAAAAGTATTTCAAACTAAGATATTAAAAATAAAAACAGAAAACTAAGTTGTTTAAGTTTTGGTTGACACTGTACATACAAAAACTACTATTGTGCTATTGATACCATTCCTTCTCCATCATTTAGAAAAATGCATAAATGTACTTGTATAAAGTAGTCATTTTCGTAATTCATTTTAAAGTTCTTTAAAATTCAAATTAAAAAAATATGTATTTAGTATTCAAAGTATGGCACATTACAATGGGTAATTAATTTGCGTAAACTGTTTTAAAGCAATATATTGTTGAATAAAAATTCAGAAGCTGTTTGAAGCAAAAGACATAATGGTATATTTGGTACAATGTGCGATGGTGGAAAAGAGAGTGTTCCTATTACCAAAACCAATTTGCGGGAAATACTACTCTGTTACAACTTAGTTTAGATTTCAAAAATGTTCTGACAGTCAGCATTTTACATTTTAATAATAAATGATGAAATAGATATTGTTATTATGTAGCAAGTCAGTGTTGTTAATTGTATACTGTGTCAATAGTCATCGACCAATTGTTTTGTCTTAGAAATGCAGGGCAACATCTTACTGATTAGTACAACTGTCGTATTTGAGCAAATCGTATTGGACTAACTGTTGCAAAATACCCATTACATAAACACGATTTGTGATTTAAATTTTGTTCATGTTAGATTTCTTCTTTGTTGAAAGTATTGTTTAAAATGGTTTTAAATGCAAAGCATTGTATTTGATTTTAATTCTGTAGGAGCATTTTGATACAAAAATAAAACAAACTACGAAATTACAGCTAACAAAATGTTTGATCTGCTTTAGAAAAAACTTCACTCTTTAATATTCCTAAATGATAAATTTCCAAAACCATATTGATTATTATTATGCAGAATTAATAAGCAACTTTTAATTTTTAGTTCACGAGAGTTTTGACTTTCTTTCTAAAAACAAACGTAATGCATTTTGTTTTCTTACTCATTACCTATACACTTCTGGATTTTACTATTCACTGTATTATAATATCAAATTTGTTAAAACATAAACTATAAAGTAGTATTTCTATTACATTTATTAAACTAATTGTGGTTTCTCTTTTTTATTGCAACTGCAAACTTGCAGAGAAGTCGTGGATTTGGTTTTATAACATTTCAAGAACCAAACAGCGTTGATAAAGTTCTTAAGGTGCCAATTCATACACTGGATGGCAAAAAAATTGATCCCAAGCACGCAACTCCGAAAAATCGGCCAAGGCAAGCCAACAAAACCAAAAAAATATTTGTCGGTGGTGTTTCACAAGAAACTTCAGCTGAAGAAGTAAAAGGATATTTCGGTCAATTTGGCACTGTTGAAGAAACAGTGATGTTAATGGATCAACAAACTAAACGTCATCGAGGATTTGGATTTGTCACATTCGAAAATGAAGATGTTGTTGACCGTGTCTGCGAAATTCACTTTCATACAATAAAAAATAAGAAAGTCGAATGTAAGAAGGCTCAACCCAAAGAAGCAGTCACATCGGCCCAACAATTGTTGCAGAAACGTTTAATGTTTAGTACATTAGGTGTCCGATTGCCAACTGCACCTGGCCAATTAGTAGGAGGACCTGGGAATCCTCCATCTGTTACTGCAGTGAACTCATTGGCTTTGCTACAATCACAACAAGCTGCTCAGGCGCATGCTGCGCAAGCAGCTATAATGCATAATCATTTTACGGTACAAAACACAGCTGCTAATCCGGGCTATGGAAAATTTGTAGCAACATACCCTCAAGCAGCACTTCACAGTATTAGGTAAGTTTATACCTAAACATCAAATATAAATTACTTAAACTAGGTACTGGCAATAATTCAATTCACAATTTAATCGTAAATACTAGCCAGGTTTGTGATCAGGGTAATTAGTTGTAAGTTATAAAAAACTTTATTGAACGCAAAAACCGTAACAAAAAATAAAACAACTTTTAAATTTTAAATTATTTAAAATTTTTATTAAACACGAATGGATTTCGGTTCTCAACTGCGAAACCATGTTCATGTTTTGTTCAAAAACTGTACTGATTTTGTTTCATTTCAGCTTTGCTGAAGTACCTGTCAGTCTAAAAATAAATTCCCTGCCTGTCTTAAAGTTATGTCTAGCAATATTTATATTTTTGGATACCGTTCTTTAAGACAGCTTAAAAGTTCAAAAAAAAAAATGTTCAATGTAATACCTTTGTATATGAAAACCATAACACTATCATGAGCAGAAGCTTTAGGGCGACCACATGCCGCATTTGTCGTACTGTCGTGAATTGAGAGATAATTAATTCACAATCTAAAATGAAAAAAAAAGTTGTTTTATTTTCTTTGATTTCTTACCAAGGCATTGTATATATATATATAAAGACCAAGAAAGTTTTCGTTTTTGTTGTTTATATGCGTACATGAACGTAAATAAATGTCTAAATATCGTCTTTAAAAAGGGGATGGTAGCGATGGCTGCGTAAACTACTTAGATTGTCAGAACTTATTGTTTTGGGTTTGTAGTAATTGATTTTATTTCTACTTTTCTTATCATTGTTTTACAAAAAAATTGAATTTAAAAGCTTTGCCGTCAGCTCAATTAGCAATTTGCACGTACAAATCATTTTAATTTAAATCTGTATAAAATAGTAAAAATTAGTAACATGAACTCATTTATTAATAGCATCCTATATTTGTAAGTATCTTTTAAAAATTGGAAATATCTTTTGCGTTTGTATTTACATAAACAAGTCTGCCTTTCCATAAGAACAGATAATGTCCTACATGTAGTTATAATCTCGTATAGTATCGCAGATAGTAATTATTTTGTATTTTTGTTGATTTTAAATTTGTAATTTCGTTAGTAGTAAGGAATGCCATTTGGCCTATATTCTGTAATACTTGTTAATAATAGTTCGTAACTAAAATTAAGTTGAACTTTTCTGAAGGTTTTGAAAGATTGAATTCGCCTTCAAAATCACTCTTTTATTTCAGGTTATTAAGTTATCGATCAAAGATCGATTTAACTTTATTTAATTTTTATTTATGTTTTTTATTTTATTTCAAAATAAACGAAAGTCGGCCGTATAAGGGCCATGTAGCAAATTGCGTAGTCCGGAATAAAATTGTTTCGACTTTTGGACGTTTCTTTTCAGTTTCCAGTTGTCATTCCATATCGTTGAATCTAGTCGAAGTCACGCTATTATGAGAATTCAATCAACCTCAAATTTTTGGGGCAGTTATCCACGCAATTAAATCGTTGGCGTACGCAATTGCCTTAGTTAGACTCCCTGTCGGATTGCTGCTGGAAATGCTGAGGAGAATCGACAAATACACTACTCCCTGTTCAATACCATTTTTAATATGGAATGTTGTGGTAGAAGTTACATTGCCACTTTTGACAACAAACTTTCTACCGTTAATCATATCAAAAAGTATATACTACAATGCCAAGCAAGATTAGTTTTAGATAAAGACCTTTTAACCATACGTTTGCTCGACGATGATGTCATTTGCTATGAAACGTCATTGAACCCCATTGAACATAGCTGTGTCATTTCATTTCGAAGGTAAAAGTGAAGAAGTAATGCTTTGTTTTCTAGGTCATAGTTGGGGCGGATGCTTACATTCACTTTGTACACTAGCTGGAAAGCAGCTTCTACTGTCTACAACATTTCCCTCGGATCTTCAATACTATAAAAGTCATCATCAAAGATGGTTACTGTGGATCTATTTGCGCTGTCAAGAGTACGCCTCTGTTCTCTTCTGATCTCTGGAGTTTCAAACACGGAAGCTCATACCATTATCATTCTTTTTACTGAAAATTGTATTGATTTTGGGAAATATACTCGGATCCCTGAATCTTGTTGTTCCAGAACTAAAGAACTAAATGATAACCTGTAGTAATCTTTTATCAACGGATTGATATTTGTTATTGACGACTTTCCATCCCTGACAACAGTACTCGCACACAGGAGTGGTTGAGAGTTGTAAGTCACTAGGCCCTAGTTCTCAACGCACTGTTGCGCCACCCAATTTATTTATTTATTTTTTTTTATTGACGACTTTAAAGTCCTAATCACCATGTTGTGTGGGTCTGGGAATCGTCTGTACATGTTTTTGAGTCTTGTCTCTAAAGATTCATAAAATTTAAAAGATGGTTACCTCTGGGATTACTGTATTGATTTCCCCAATATTCAAGTTTTGCGTTTAAATCACCGGCCATGATAAATAGTTTTCATCCAAGCTCAGTTTTAGTTCCTTAAGAAGAATATTGAGTTCTCAAGCAAAATTAGTAACCCGCGGAGCTGCAGCCGCATAAGCCGCAAACATAAACATCCGGTTCTTTTGAGTGAGAGTAATGCATACAATGCAAACTTCTAACGTCTTGAGCTTTGACAATTCATTGTTGGTTATAGCCTTACAATTAATGCTTTTCGTATAAAGAGAGCGAGACTGCCTCGTTGAGTGGGGTGTTCTTGGTTTCCATAAAGGACACACTTGAGCTAGGTTAAATCATCAACCCGCTCATTTCCCAGCTTGCACTCTCCCCTTGTGTTTTTTAGAGCACTTGACGGAGCGTATCTGACGGCGTTGGCTCCAGCATGGCCGTACCTCTGGCACTGCGTACGTTAAAGAATGTTGCCGTGCCTCTTTAATGTCTCCCAACATACAGATTGAGGCGTGTAGTATTCTTCGGACTCTTAATCTTGCTTTGGGGCAATAATGTTACGAGGAACCTATAACCCTCTCATCTGGACTTCACCTTGGTGAATGGCTTGACCCCGATTCTGTGCAGGATCTTATGTGCTTCAATAGAACCGTTTGCATTTTTTCACTTCGAGGCGTGAAATTTTAGAACTCAGTCGTGGCTTCTTTTAGTATCTCCTTAACTAATTTGTATTCCAGTGAGAAGCACTGCACCAAATAGTAATTTTGTTTTTCATTTACAATTTGATCACAAAACTACCATTAGTTGCCGACTTACTAACCTGTTTTATGTCTTCCAAGTACACTTTGTGCGTCCTAATTTGTGGCACATTTTCCGTTTCTGGTGTTGCTATTGCTGCTGCTGCTTCTGTCGTTGCTGTTGTTGTTGTTGCTGGTGCTGTTGTGGCTTTTCTTGTAGCCGTTGCTTCTCTTCTCTACTTCTCCATCTGGGAAGGGGCAACTATGAACCACACTGGACAGCCACAAACGATCATCGGCGGCGTTGTTAGGGCCATTTAGCAAATTGCTCTGGTCAAACCGACTGCTGTGAAACAGCGTTTCTAAACGTAATCGCCTTATTTAAACTACCTATCAGATTGCTGGTTTAAATGCTGAAGAGAATCGACGAATTCACTGTTCCCTGTTGAAGGGGATTTTTAATAAAAATGTTCTACCGTTAAGAATATCATTGAGCATATATCGGGTGATTTTTTAAGAGCTTGAGAACTTTAAAAAAAAAAAAAAACGCATAAAATTTGCAAAATCTCATCGATTCTTTATTTGAAACGTTAGATTGGTCCATGACATTTACTTTTTGAAGATAATTTCATTTAAATATTGACCGCGGCTGCGTCTTAGGTGGTAAATTCGGAAAGTCCAATTTTGGGTAACTTTTTCGAGCATTTCGGCCGGAATAGCCCGAATTTCTTCGGAAATGTTGTCTTCCAAAGCTGGAATAGTTGCTGGATTATTTGTGTAGACTTTAGACTTGACGTAGCCCCACAAAAAATAGTCTAAAGGCGTCAAATCGCATGATCTTGGTGGCCAACTTACCGGTCCATTCCTTGAGATGAATTGTTCTCCGAAGTTTTCCCTCAAAATGGCCATAGAATCGCGAGCTGTGTGGCATGTAGCGCCATCTTGTTGAAACCACATGTCAACCAAGTTCAGTTCTTCCATTTTTGGCAACAAAAAGTTTGTTAGCATTGAACGATAGCGATCGCCATTCACCGTAACGTTGCGTCCAACAGCATCTTTGAAAAAATACGGTCCAATGATTCCACCAGCGTACAAACCACACCAAACAGTGCATTTTTCGGGATGCATGGGCAGTTCTTGAACGGCTTCTGGTTGCTCTTCACTCCAAATGCGGCAATTTTGCTTATTTACGTAGCCATTCAACCAGAAATGAGCCTCATCGCTGAACACAAGAAGCGCGCGTTAAACTTTCTTAACAGAGAACGCATTTTGATAATAAAATTCAATGATTTGCAAGCGTTGCTCGTTAGTAAGTCTATTCATGATGAAATGTCAAAGCATACTGAGCATCTTTCTCTTTGACACTATGTCTGAAATCCCGCGTGATCTGTCAAATACTAATGCATGAAAATCCTAACCTCAAAAAATCACCCGATACAACGATGGTTTGCTTTTGACAAGTCTACTAAGTTTCAGATAAAGACCCTCTAATCATGCGGTGTCTATAGCCTTTTCCAAATAAACCAGAAACATGTGCGTTGTTTTTTTATTTATTCAATTAGATATCAGTAACGAGCTAAGACGCACCATGAATTGTGTTATGACCCGCCTAGGACCCGAACTGTTTATCTGGAATAATTGTGTTGTCTGCAACCCACTTAGTCATAGCCACATTGATGATCTTCTCGAAAACTTGCTAATGATCAGAAGAAGACTTTTTGTCCGAACATTGGACGAGTTAGAGTTGTCCTTTTCTTTCTTCAGGAGAGGATGAACCACAACTTTCTTCCAATGCAATTGATAATATCCATTATTTTAGTGCATTATTGAAAAGTGTGGTCTATAATATTGATTTTGGGAAACATACTCGGGTTACTGGAATTAACTGACTGAATCCTATTTTCGAAATACTTTTTAATTGATAATCTGTAGTTATAATTAGTCTTTTCTGTAAGCCACTCTTCTTTCTATTTAGTATTTTATAGCGGATCTGTAAATTTTCATGTACCTGGTACTTGATACTTGAAAATAACCGGTACGAGTACTTTTTCAAGTACTTTTACTGGATACTGCAATACTTGCAAGTACTTCTTCAAATACTCTCCACTGCAACTACTAGTGTTGTTTATTAAAAGCTCAAAGATAATTATGGTTATTTGTACAATTTTTGAGAAACGAGCTATGACATTTATAATAATTTGCGAACACAGAAGGGGCTCTGCTTAGGTATTTAGTTAAATTTTAAAGTATATTTTGAAATATTCTGCCTGAGACTAACATTATAAGTTTAATAAGTTTTTAGTGATGATTAGTAGCGGATGGTGTGAGCAGTACCAATCGTCCTTGTCCGTTGTTGTTGGGTAGGATTAGGGAACGGATCCGGGGAGGGATTCCGGGCTTCTCTGGTAGCTTCATCCTCTGTTGTGCCGCGGGCCTGCGGTTACGTAAAAGATGCCGAAGGCTTTCGTTAATCGATATTCCAAGTGGGGCATCCGTTATGGACAGCACATCTAGATATCAGTCGTCTGGTATTGAGTTGCCTGTAATTAAATTAACAAGAGGGATGGGTTGGTATTTTCCTTAGCATGTTAGTGCTAAGTTGGTGGAGGTATGCATCGATTGGCACGATGACAGCAGCTTCGTAAAGTCGCGTATTGCTATAAAAGCGAACGGAATTTGGTTTCCTGTAGAGGGAAGTGCAAGCTCGGAGAACCTTACGTTCAAAAACTTGAATCTTCTTCATGTAGGTGGGACTTATTGTATACCATATAGGGAAACAGCAGGTTAGAATAGGACGAATGAGTTGCTTGTAAAGCAAGAGCTTCGTCCGGGTTTGAAGACCGCCTCTTTTGCGTAAGAGGGGGCGTAAGAGAGAAAAGGCACCATTTGCCTTTCGAAGGGTGTATTTAGCGTGTTGGTTGAATTTAAATCTCTCAGAAAAATGGATTCCAAGATATTTCACGCTTTGTTTGGGTCTTACTATAGTATTGTCAGGGAGGGTCAAGTATAATAGATTACATTTTGTTGCTAAACCATTCTTTGAGGCTGTTCTGAGACACCTTAGTTCTGTTTTGGAGGGGTTGATCTTAATTCCCCATTGGAGGTAATACTCCCAGAGACTAAAAATGTGCTCTTTGATTCTACGGAGAGCTAATTGAGGACTTCTAGAGGTACTGTACGTTACTGAGTCGTCAGCGAGTAGAAGTGTCGTTGTTTGTGGAATATTGATCGGCTGATCGAAGGTGTAGAGATTGAACAAGTCAGGTCCAAGGACCGATCCTTGAGCAACCCCCGCTAGGACATTCCTAAGAGTCGAATCAGTGTTTCCTATTGAAACGTAAAACTTACGGTGTGAAAAGAAACTGTGTACAATACGGACAAGGTGGGCAGGAAATTGAAAAGATTTCAGCTTGAAGACCAGACCTTCTTTCCAAACGGAATCAAATGCTTTGTTAATATCAAGCAGGCGATTGTCGTTTGGTCTTAGTTAAGACCAAAAGTTGTGCCAGCGTGAAGCTTCAGCAATGCGTTGAACGTCGAATGTTTGGCTTTGAAGCCGAACTGATTATGCTGCACTAGACCCAGTGACTGGCTTAATGAGCGAAGTTTTCTGAGGATCAGCAGTTCAAGAAGTTTGCTGAGATTAGGAAGCAAGGATATAGGGCGAAAGTCATTCACACTACTTGCTCCTGGCTTTTTGGGGATTGGGAATATTTTGGCTCTTTTCCATTTGTCGGGGAAATAACTGTTGTTGATACAGTTATTGAGAATTATGGTGAGGAAAATAAGAGCAATGGACGGAAGTCTTTTTATGACAAAATTGGAAATTTTATCAGGTCCAGACGATTTCTTGGCGCTTCCACATTGGATTGTCTCAAAGAGATCAAGTGGATTGGTAAAGGAGTCGTCGATAGTCGTGAAGACTGACGAGTTATCCTCAGAGAACGTTGTGAGGGGTTCAGGTGACTGAGAAGTTAGTCTCGAAACCTCACTATTGACGTTAGCCAGGAAGTCGGGTAGGTGAACGGGAAGGTTGGGAGTGAAATTGTTTTCAAATATGTAAGAAAAGGCAGTTACCTTTTCTCTGTCACACGATAGGGAAGTGCCATCGAGTTGTAGTTCACCATTTAGAGGAAATTTCTTTCCTACTATTTTATTTATTTGCTTAAACGTATCGGGACCTGGTTTAATGACGTTGAGTCTTTTCCTAAATTGTGAATCGATAAATGAATTTGTACTTTGATTTATAAGTGTATTTAGGCATTTTAATTGGGAAAGAACACTTTGGTATTCATTTCCGTGTGTACGATGAAATATTCTTTGAAGAATTTTCCTAAGTTTTTGCCGATATTTATACATATTAGATATGTGTTCGGGAAGGTCTTTGTATTTTGAGTAGGAAACTCGGAGTTGTGCTTGTTCAGCAAGAGTGTCTGTTATGCAATTTTCTAAGATATTGATACTAGAATCGATTTCTAGGTTGTCTAAATTGGAGGAAGAACTGGGGGATTGATTTTCCAATTTGTCCATTAAGGAACCTTGGAAAATATCCCAGTTAATTCTGCTGAGATTAATAAAATCTGGAGTTGTGGTAGTTAGTATATTAATTTCGGACAGGGGACGGATAATAAGCTTGACAGCTAGGTGATCAGAGTCTGAATCAATAGCTGTGCAAGCGAAATTCTCAAATGAGGGAATCCTACAAATGATGTTGGGTGAACAAATGAAAAAATCGAGAGTCGAAGGCCTACGAGGGAATGTTGGAGTTGGTTGAGATATTATCTCAAAGGAGTGAGTGTGGGAGTTAGAGGTGAGCCACTCTGAAATAGCTGCTCCTTGACTGTTGTTTTGAGAATCGAGCCATAGTTGGTGGCGGGCATTAAAATCGCCCCCGCCGATTATAAATTTAGAATGGTTTTGGCAGAATGTATTGAGTAGATTTAGGTCATGCTTAATGTCCGTTTGGGACGCGTTACATCTATTGTAGAGGGACACAAGGAGAATACTCTCATTGTTGTCCAAAGTGAGGACTACGCAAGTCACTTCGAAGGTGGTTAAACCGGGAAGGATGACTTTACGACACTGGAAGGATGAGTTAACTAAAATGGCAGTGCCAGTTTTAGTCGAAGTATCTTTATCCATTCGGAATAGGGAATATTTTTCGAAGAATGGCCGATGCCTTGAGGCTAATCTAGTCTCGGAGAGCAATACGGCGTCGGGATTGTTTTTTTTCAAGAAATTTCTCAAAGGCTATCCGTTTAGGATGTGAGATGAGAGAGCTAATGTTATATGAAATAACATTAAGTTGATTTATGGTTTTGAACATATTTTGATGCAGAAGTCAATAAACATGAGTTTCTTGCTGGTCTCGTTGGGGCTTGCTTCGTAAAGAGGCAGAAAATCATTGATTTTTGTGAGAAGTGTGATAAAATCACACCCAAAGAATTTCTGAGCGTCTTCGAGGAATGAGCTCGGGGTTGTTTTTAAACCTTTCGGTTGAATCGAGTTGGTTGGTTTACGGGGCTCAGGACGAGCAACAGGGGTAGGAATGATTTTAGGGGGGAATTTCTTTATGGTGGTATTAGAATTTGAAGTATTATTTTTAATAATATCGGAAAATGACTTACCAGGTCTAATAACCGATGTTGCACCAAAGTTGGCATTGGATGAGGCCTTAGTGGCTGCCTGTTGCTTAGCGGCGATTCTGCTGCGCTCTTTTTCCCTTTTAGCGGCCAGGATACGCTTACGGACTGGATATCAGCTTTCCGATGGCAGGATCCGTTCTCTTGCACTGCCCTTGGTCGTGGGTTTCACTGCATTTGACAAAGCGAGGGAGCATCTCGCAGTTGGTTTTCACATGTCCAAACGACTGACATTTTCGGCATTGGGTAAAGGCGTTGGGGCGTAGTTTCTCCCATTTAATAGATTCATTAAAGAGGGTCTTGCTGCGGGTGACGGCAACGAGGTCAGTCTCCTTGTCAAATTCAATGACAAACGCATTGAAGTTTGCCGTTTTTTTTTTTTGCTTGAACGGAACAGCGACGCTTTCGTGGCCTTGAAGCTTTGGGCGTTAAGTTCCTTCACAGTTTCTTCTGGCTGATGGGAGTTGTGGAGCTTTTTCACAAGCAGGATGTTTTTTCTATCCTCCTTGGCGGTGTAGGTATAGTTCTGGACCTTCTTTTCCCGCAGGTAGTTCCTTACGATGTCGTAGTCGGCTTTTGATTTAGTTGATATGATCGATTCGGACTTGTTGATGTTGACAACTCCGTATTTCACCTGCACTCCGTTTAGTTTGAAGTCCCTAAAGATGGTAGTTGATGATGTTGTTGTTCGTGAGCCTTAGGTGCATTTTGTTGGAAAGTAGTTGTTTCCTCCTCTGACAGCTTCTTCCTCTTTTGAGCAGCGTTGACAGTGCATGCCTCGGTACCCTCAGGAGAATCTTCGTTGGTTGGTTGCATGGCATCGTCTACCGTTGAAAATTCTTCAACTGGGGCAAAACGTTGCAGCATGATGTCTGCTTTCAGGTTCTCTCGTTGACCGATGAGAGTAACACTTCGGTTTAATATTTAGGGGTTGTTTTTAATTTGAATACACAAATGTTCAAGATCGATTTTATCCGCGCACGTCTTTACACACTTAGCACTGATTTATCAATCTTTCTTTCTTTTCTTTCTTTTTTTTCTCTTCAAATACTCTTACTGGTTACTGTGATACTGTTAAGTACATTTTTAAGTTTTTTCCTAGGACTTTTTATAAAGGGATATTTTTGCAATATTTTCGCAATTGAAATAAAAAGAGAAGGTTTGTACAATAAATGTCTCGTGAGCCGATGTTTTGAGTTTTGGTTTTGAACTTATTTAGGTAGAAATATTGTAATGGTTTTTTAAATAGTTTTTTGTATGTTTAAATGAGGTTTTAATAAAGACCTCAACTTAATGTAGTTATAAAATTGTGTGTGTTATATTAAGTGAAACCTTAGCGAAAAACATAACTTTATCACACACAATCGCCCACAAAAAGTACAATTTAAGTTTTAATGTTGCGTTTACAGTCTATATATTTTTTTAATATTTAAATTTTCCTTAGGTTTAATGTATTTTTCCTTACTATCTAAAAAAAAAAGTCTATCATAATTGGGGAACAACAAATGGCGATTAATCTGAAAAAAGAATTAAATGTTTTCAAATCCATGATGGAATATGTGAGCACACCAGACAAAGGTATTTTTTTATATTTTTGAATGTTAAGTTATTAAATTTAAAGGCATAGTAAAAGATACCTTACCCAAAAATACTCGGAATCGCTTAATGTTTGGCGTTATGTAAAAAGCTCATACGTCGAAAAACTGTATTTTAGGTTTTTCATTTGGTGTAACGGCCTTTTTTTGTCTCTGTCATTTCATACTGACAGTTTAAGTCTAGAACGACTGCAAAATATTGTATTAATTTAGTCTTTAGACATAAATACGGAAGCATTCATATTTAATTTGATATAAACTTCTTAAGTTCGTTGAGTCTGTGTGACTAGCTTCTGACTTGAGTCCTTTTTGCCTAACGTCAAAGAAATATTGATGAAAAATACGATATGCACTAAGAGACACTCTGCTTGTATATGCTTCGATATTTTTGGATGCGGACAACGTAGACGACCGCCTCAGCTATTTGCAGAGTGTGCGATCAGAACAACACATAGACGAAACAACTCATAAAGAATATGCTTCTGTACACACCAAAATAATAATCCATTAAAATCCAAGATTACTATTTCAATATTTATCTATGTATGTAAATAAAGAAAATCAGTTGATTTTATATATAAAAAAAAAGGTTTTTGGTTGGATGAACATTTTTAATAGTGGGCTCGACAGAAAACAGACACCTTTTGCGCTGGTTCCTTATCAAAACTTTAATTTTATTTGAAACTTATACAAAAATCGACTCAATGGTTCAGTTTTCATTGAATTTTGACGACGAGGCATCTTTTTGGATGGTTAGATTGTATGCACATAGTTTTCGGCTGTAGTACATTTGACTTCACGTCATTAAATTTGTAACACAGATTACAAGTGCAATGTGTATACAAGAATTTGGCAGTGGAAAATTCGCCTTTTCTTCTGAAATGGGCCATATAATCTTTTTACATGTGACACTTCTTCTGACACTGACCCTTTTTTGGATGGAAGAACGATAAATTGTAGTACTTACCGAAAACTTTCCTGTAGGTTGTAGATGAAGTTAGCTTTACTGACGCGTCACTCTTTGTCAAGGAATCACTCCTTTACCAAGAAATAAGGAACCTATTTTTGATATACTCAGATTGGGATCTAAATACATCCTCTCTAAAGCCTTGTGGCAATAGTGAGAATCTACAGTTGGAAAGCTTTCAATGTGGTCCTTAATCCGTGTTATATATATTTTCATCCGATGTTTTATTTGCAGCTTTGTATCCTTTGTCTTCTTTAAAAAAAAAACTCCATTAAGATGCTGTTTTAACTGTACTGTACGAAATGCTTAAAGTTTCACAATAAAAGTCAGTTGACATGAGCTCGTTTTGCAGCATACCGACGATATGAAGTCGCCAAAAACGCTGCCCTTCTGATTTGGCAATAATCTATAAAATCTATATTCGTCCCAAACTCCAGTTCAATTCCCATATCTGTGCAGGTGCTCCAATAACATGTTTGAGTCTCTTGGACAGAAATCAAAAGAGAGCTCTAAAAATGATAGTTGACCGTTGTCTAACTGAAACTAAAAGGATTATGGGCTGTGAATGTTCCACGTATTATTATCGCCCAAAGCAAAATTGAGAGTAAAATGGATATTAAACGCCTCGAGTATCAATCTGTATGTTGGGAGGCGCGAATGTAAGCAGTGCCAGAGGTACGTACTCCGTCATATGCGTTTTATTAAGTTCTCTATAACATACATTAGGGCAGAGTGCAAGCTGCGAAATGAGTGAGTTGAGGATTTAACCCAGCTCAAGTGTGTCCTTTACGGAAACTAAGAGCACTGCTAGTTATAGGGGCTGTCCTAAGGTCCAATTCTTTAAACAGAAACAGGCCAGTCAAAACGCTAAAGAAAGTTGAAAAGTACAACAGGCTCAAAAAAAAAACTCGTAGAGCCCAAATTTTCTGGTGTCAGAAATGGGAATACGAGGCAAGCTCTGTTGGTTTGGCGAATTCAAATAGTATGATTTTATTTAGAGAAAAAACTAAGAATGAAAAACAAAAATTATACAAAACATACTTCAATTTGTTACAATAAAATTAAAGCAAAGTAAATATGTTCTAAACGAAAAGGCATTAATTTTAAGGTTATAAACAAAAATGAATTGCGAAAGCTCAAGACTTTAGAAGTTTGCGTTCAAAAGATCCGGATGTATGTTTCTGCTAATTACTAATTTTGCTTCAGAACTCGATATTCTTCTGCGCTTCATGGCCGATGATTAAACTCAAAACAAAATTTTGTGATGAAACTCGTTTGAGTTCACATTGCAAGAGCTCTGACTTCGACCAACAATTTAATTTTCGGAGAGTTCTACCTGAAAGACGAATATTTTGGAAGTGCACGCTTGAGTAGCTTCATTCTACCAAAGGAATTCCTCTTTTTAGATAATTCCGGTTTGTTATAGAGTTGCAGTTCCCCTATTATATCACGTCAAACGAAGAACCGTGGACGTGCGGCTTCTTTGCAGTCAGATGTCCTAGGACAAGTGGGAGCGGAGCTCCTTTAGTTGAGTAGAATTGTAATGAGACAAAAATTCAATTAGCTCTATAAATAAGCACAAATAAATCAAAATGGCATTTCACAATACCGTAGGTATGGTGAGCTCGGATCTAAATTGGAAGATCTGCTAGTTCGACATGTTTTTCATGTGTTAGAATACAACTTCCCCATACCATATTCAGGTATTCTACTTCTAATTTTTTTTTAATAATAATTGTGTTTTAGATTATCAAACAAAACAAGATTGGCTTATAATAAGACCGAACGATAAAGCAATTCCCATGTCAAATTCCATCAAAGTAAACACAATTTTTATTCTTGCCAAATCTAAAGTCGTTCGACCTATTCATATACAATCATCAGAGGAAGAAATGTGTATTCCTCATCAGGAGGTTATGACCGGTGCGTATATAACTTACACAACTACTTCAAAAAATCAACCGTTTGTATAAATTGCCAACACTTCGAATAAAAATATGACAATACAGAATGTTAAAGTAAAAACATAAAGTCTTAACGACTATAATTTTATCCAATCAAACAAACAGGTAAGAAAAATTCAAATAAGTTGGAACAACTTGTGTTCCAACTACGTAGACATTTTCTCATAAGTAACATAGTAACAACAGAACCCATAACAACTAATACGTTTTATAAACAAAAACTTAAGATGAAAGATGATGAACCAGTGTATATTAAAAATTATTATATACCGCAAGTACACAAAAAAGAAATACGTAGGCAGTTAGGCAAATTAATTAAAGATGATATAGTACCATCCACTTCGGACAACTTCCAGGCAAATAAGATAAAAGGTGGAAACTAGATTATACTTTAACAAGAGCTTTCTTTTTACAGAAGAGAGTTCCTCAATTCTAAATGTAAGTGTGGACAAAATATGTTCGAAATAATTGAAACATTGTCTGCCTTTATTTGGAAGTGAAGCGTAAACAAGACAATAATTTTACTACTAAATTTTTTTGATTATCTTCGGTTTGTATTAATTTGTATGTAGTTCATATTTATTTATTATATACATATATATGTAATAAATCAAGTCAAGATGTGACTTTTAATTTTCCCATCACCAATATCCAACAATTATTTTGAAAGCACACCTGCACTTGAGCTTATTAATGTACATGCATATTACCTGTCAACTTAAGCGATTTACATATCGTCACAAATTTGATGGTTTCAAACACACGTTTTTTGTATCATATTCAATTGGTCGTCGAAAATCAACGAACAGCAAAATTATAGCTGCACCAAAAATGATTTGCTTATCACGAAAATCCTCTTGTGGGCCATCGTATATTCGTCCCAAATAATAAGACTGCACACCTAAAAATCATTGCAATTGCGCTATTTATAGCGATGTTGCAATTTGGAATCTCGTTAATTTGCGTGTTGAAGAGTGATTTCAACGAAGAATATGGTGATTCTTCCCCCGCAGTGATATCAACAAAGTTTTTCCAGTTCCTCCGCGAGCATAAAATAAACAAATTCCACCAGTTCCATTGCCCACAGTTACTTTGAAAGAGTCGGAAACAATCTTCTGTTGCTTATTAAAATTTAAAAAATTCGTGCAAACTACTTCAGATAGTGCTTTGGTATTGGCGTTCTCTTTAAAGCTCGTGATTAAATGTAGCATGCATAGGACGATTGCGCGATGTCATCCCTAAACACGATAACACTTTATTTGTGATCATTAGACAACACTATCTTATATCATAATTAATGCCTTCTTTTCCATTTTTTTAACTTGATTTATAGCGAACAAAACAAAAAAAAATTATCAAAATCGGTCCAGCTGTTTCTGAGTTTAAGTGAGACTAAGGCACAGCAATTAATGTTTATATGCATAGATAGATTATATAATACTTTGTAAGGTAACAAAACAATAATCACCACAAATGTCCTTTTACATTTTAGATACGCTCCATATCCCATTCCTGCTGGTGCTGCTGTAGCAGTCGCAGCTGCCCAACAACATCATCACCATCAACAACAACAGAATTCATCCAGTCAGCATTCGACTGCTAATCAAGCATCGAGTCATGCGGCAGTAGCTGCCAGTACTGCCGCACACGCAGCAAACTCAGCAGCGCATGTTGCCGCTGTGCAACAGGCAGCTCTTGCAGCATCAAATCCCATAAATGCTCATGCAGCAGCAGCCGCAGCAGCTACTGGAAATCCATATCAAGCCTATGCTTTAGCCAATGTTGATATGTCAAGCTTTCAGGGCGTTGATTGGGGATCAGTGTATGGTATGGGAATGTATGTTTAGGGGTAGGGAACATGTTGTTTAAATTTAGTTTTTTGTATGCTTATAATTTACATTTTTAATGTTTTTTTTTACTCGCCTAAATTGAAATTAAAAATGACACAGAGGCGGGATATTCTATGAGACTTAAACGAATTTTATTTAAACAAAAATAATTAAAAATGACTAGAGAGGTGGGTGGTTCTGTGAGACTTAAAAGAATTGTATTTTAAAATTGATCATCATTATATAAATGCACATCCACACATTTCTTTAATTGAGTAAAAAATTAGTTCTTTAATTGTTAAAAAATAATTAACAGCAAGCAAAATAAAATATCAAAACCACCGATTCACTGCGAAAGAATTAAAATTTAATTTCAAATACGTTGATAAAAGTGAATACGAAATTGTTTGCGTTGAAATAAAAATAATAATTATCACTTTTAAAAGTACTTAATTAAAAGTCATAAACAACATTCAATATTTACGGTAGAAACTATATCTTTCAGACTGACTGATAAACAATTGATTTCAGGCTAAACCATAGATTATAACACAATATATACTAGAATAAGAATTTTGGTTTATATATTTTGGTGTCGTGTTTTTGAAAGTTGTTAAGTGTTTATACAAATATTTCTATAACTAAATATACTTAAAAAATTGTAAGTATAAATTGATTCGGCAGCATGCAAAAAATTTTGTTTTGTTTTGTATTATGGTTTTTTTTAACTTATTTTATCTCTAATAAAAACCGAGTTTAAGAAACATTTATGTTATGAAATGAATTAAGGACAATACAAACATAAAAAATCATTTTACTTCCTTCACGTCTTATTTTATACATTTCCATAACAGTATTTCTTGAATATTTTGTAGTATATTTTTTAATAACTTATTTTATTTGTACTTTAAAATCTATTCTAACAAAAACTACAAACAAGCATTCGGCTGAAATAAATCGTTTGCCTTCATTGATTAGTTTGTTAAATGTGGGTTTAAATTTAATCTTATAGTCAATATTTGTTTGCTTGTTTATTATATATAATAATATTAATATTGTACATAATTGCTAGGAATAAAATGTATTTAAAATTTTGTCGTTATAGAACGCATTCCTTAAAATTTGTATTGAAACAAAAAATATATTTTTCTTTTCATGGAAACAATTCTTAGATGCAACACAAAATGTTTTTAAAAACTGCTTTTAATCATGACAAATTGTAATAAGTAAAAATTGCTTTTTTAAATTATATTAGTAATTTAATATTTTTGTTGCATCATTCCATACATTTAACTTAAATAAGTAATATCTTGTTGAACTCAGCAAAGCTTAAATAATGAATTATAATGATATTTAGTAGGAACTTAATATTTTTTTATAATATTTCTTAATATTTCATCATTTTTGAGCGGCTGTTGTACTTAGAAAATACATTAAAAGAAAATGTATGAACCGAAATGATGTGTCAGAAAAAATTGGGTGAGATAGTATTTCATAAAACACAATTCTGTTAAAATCATTGTTTTTATAATTTCTCATTTCATTAAAAATTTGAAGCGGGTAACTACTAACACATTTTATGTAGTTATATAACTCCCGAAACAGCCAAACTACGAAATAGACCCATGACCACAAACTTTCATGTGAAAGATTAGAACCAATCTTATAAAAGATATTATGTTGGTACATGTCAAATCTTAATTTTAGCTTATACACTATGATACATGATAGTTTAGAGATGTCACAAATTCGTCTTTTCTTTTTTTTTTATATAGTCCAGTAAAACCATAAACATCCATTGCAAAATTGGATCGTTATTTTTGTATAAGTAGAGCTTTAACGCAAATTTAACAACTTTGTTTACCAAAGGTATTTGCAAAAGGTGTTTTTTATTATTTACTATTGCAGACCTTTCAGCTGTTAAGTATCGCATAGTCAAAACTAAGACATTTAATTGCTTTATAACATTTTCTGTCATAACAATTCAAAATATTAACTTTACATAGAGAGTTGTCAGTTGGTTGAATTTTTTTACTTAAATAGTGAATATCTGCAGTTGGGGCTCCTTTTCTCGACTATCCGACTGCATCTTGTCACGCAATTCCTTTGTTTCGGATTTGTTTAGACAAACAATGATAATAAATTGAAAAGCACAGCTAAGACAGCCGCTTATGAAATAAAAAAATAACGGGTTTTTATCATCTTATGTTTTTTATTTCTTCTTTTGTATTCAACTGAAAAGCATTTTATATTAAAGTTCATCTAAAGCACTTCATTTAACTTTAGTTTCTATAAATTATCATTAATTTAACATAGGTTTTGAAGTAGATAAATTATATTTTTAGATCTTATATTTTGTTTTACAATGAAAAATTACGGTTCTAAAGAAGATACCTACTTAAATAAACAGACAAATATTTAAAAAATGTGATTTTTGTACTGAATGTTTAGAATAGCAAGTTATTAACGTTTGTCAAAATTTTTAAACTCACAATACAAAACTTTAAACATGTCAAAATATAAGAAAAAAAAAGTTATTGCACTCTCAAAAACGGAAAGTGTTTTAAAGCTAATCTTAAGATGTATGTAATGTTATTTTAAACCAAATTTTACTAAATATTTCGATCCGTTCATTAATTTAATAACTTAAAACTTAAAAAAAACCATACATTAATTTTAAAGTTAAATGAAATTGATCTAAAAGTATTATTAGACAATAAACATTGACAATTAAACATGTTGATATTGTTGGGACCCAAAATTAACTGAAACATTTTATTTTTTTCTGTTCAAGAATTGATTTGATTATATTTTGTAGCATTGAATTAATATTTTATATCTTTTTCAATAACAAATTATTTCTAAGCTGTAATTACGAAATAAAGAAACAATTTTGCTGAAAAATGTTTTTATTAATAACATAAAACATTTCTTTATATGCTAATACTTTTAGTTTTCAGTTTTTCGATTTGAATTTAGTTAACAAAATTGATTTAAAAATGCATGTGAAAATAAACTTTTCAATATGTTGTTGATGCAACAAAATTGTTTACATGTTTTAATACATGTTTCATTATTTTTGTGTGTTTATATTGCTTCGTAATTGGTTGTTATTGTTCGTAGATCTATTGGTTTAAAAAGTAAGTAATTACTAAATTGATACAAATGTGGCTGTTGGCTCTTTCTTTTATATGCTTATTAATAAAATTAGTTAAAATCTTTGAATGCGTAAGTGAAAGACAGTTTGGACTCATTTTATTTACATATAAGTATTCAGAGTAAAATAATTTGTCTACATTTTCATTTATTTGTGTTATGCTATACTATATGGACTTAAAGCTCTTTTTTTTAATAATAAGTTGTGTTTGTTTTGGGTTAATATTAATACATATTTTGATTTATTTATGAAAAATGAATCAAAAAATTGAATTAGATCCTGTGGATGGAAAGTCAAAAGGCACTTGCAAATTTAATTCCTTTTCTAAATAAAGGACATTTGCCTGGCCGAGTCACAGTATTTAAACCAAGTTTATTTTTCTGGGGTTCAAAGCCACTCACTCAACTCCGTTGTTCCTTCGCGTCGTTTCGTTAAGGGTATGTAAAGTCGCCAACATAAGATGATGGCAGATGCACTTTTGTTATATATTTTCCATTCAGTTCGCTTTAAATAGTGAAAAGTATCAACTATTTCTATTAGTTATGAGTAGCGAAAGTTCCATACCATATACCTCCAGAAGTCTGTTCTTTTTCTAACTATTGTTATCAAACGTTAACTATTCTCGTTTCAACATTTAAATTTCACACTTGGCTCCGCCCACAATGATATATTTTTGTGCAAAGAACTATGTATGTATGTATATTGTCAACGAACGGTAGGGACTAGTTGTTGGAGCTTGAGGACGCGACGATGCATAAACCGTGAAAGGAAATGCTGAGGATCGATAATCTGATGGCAAGGAAATCCGTATGTCAAATCTCTGTCTAGAGAAACGGTGCCATCAGCTGTTTGGGCCTGCATGCTGCATTCGAAGCTTTAAAAAGACGATGAAGATGCTGTGTTGGGGCTTTTCCCAATTGATTAAGCGTGTACGAGAGTTGAAGTAAAATGAAATATAATTTGATTTTTAAATCCTTCGAAAGTAAAAGAAGAGTCTTTAATTTTTGTATGTACAGTAAGATGGAGTACAGTAAATAAAATTCAGCTTAAGAAGCTGTAGTGGTTTTGATAGTTTTCTACTCACAAGGTAAAGTGGCTTAAGTCGTTTTTTAACATTTTTCAGGAGAACGAATTTAAACTTTAAAAAAAATATATAAGGAGAACCATTTTGAGTAGAAACATGAAAATTGGACACAAACATTATAATTTTCGTCTCTTTTTCTATGCATTTAAGGACTAACAAAATAAGTTTAATTAGAGTTTGTATAAGCAAAATTTGTCACTTAAGCCCTTTTACCTTTTTCTAATTTGTATATTAAACTGGCTTATGTTACTTAAGCCGGTTTTCCGAATTTCGTTTTAATTCTTGTGTGAGCTTACTTATACATAAGCCGTTTTTTCCTTTTTTAAATTTAACTTCATTTTTACTAAAGACTTTTTTCTCTTAGGAAATTTTTGTTAAGTTTTATTGAAATAAAAGTTATTATAGGAAAACAAAACATAGAAATAAGTTAATACAAAAATTAGACTGTATCTAATAAAAGAAGATAGCTTAATAGCACCTAGTCAAAAGTACCATCTTTGACTTCTTCTGTAAGATCCGGATGAAAGCCTGGTTTTGCTTCAGTGAAGAGAGTCTTATAAAAGTCATGAAACTGCTCATCAATCAAAGGGAGCAGCTCCATAAGGTCTTGTTTTTTTGCTTCGTTGATTTTGTTTGGTCCATCATACATCATTTCAAGAGGGCCAGTGCTTAGTTCATTACATCCTCGTTTTTTAATATTGAGTATTTGAAATGGTTCTTGCTCGCTTAGAGAATTCTTATAACAAATGTTGAATGGAGCATCTGATGTGAAACGAAGCCATCTATAATGTTCCTCCAATTTATTTTGTTGTTATTGTCATTAACTTTGCGAAAAATGCATTTATTTTTATAATTTGAGACATCTCAATTACATCAAATTTAGTTTTGGTTCCGACTCCCCATACAAACTGGTACCAATCTCTTGGGTGGTGAATTTTGTAGTTAGTTCTTTTTTTCTTTTTTTCAATAATGGAGTGGTCTATGTCACATTCCATGTGTGTGTGACCCGGAATCAAAAACTTGTGATCAATGTACTTTAAATTGTTGGTTTCATTACAAACGCACATAAACATCATTATTGCACCCATCTTATTTTTAGTTTGCCCGAAACAGGGGTGGAATCGGCTAAGGTGATAGTTGACTATCAAATTTTTGATAGTCAAATTGACTATCACCGAGTTTCCCGTCTGTGTAAGCTGATTCAATCCAATTCAATCGATTGAACAATTCGGAATATAATTGTCACAATTCATTGTTGCCATGGTGAAATTTTGAAATGATTTCTATAAAATATCTAAATAAAAATATTAAATTGGCTGTGTTTTAATAACATTCTTACTTTTATTGTGTTTTTTCGAATGTCGTAAGCTTTGTCCGTCACAAGAATGTGTTTTTGTACCTAAAAAAGGTAACTGAACAAATTTTCCATTCGTTTTTTGTAAGCGTCTGGTAGCTCTATTCAGAAACGACATATTTGTAGGAAAACGACTATCACATTTTCTTGAGACAGCTTTTTAGGTATCAATTTGACTATCACCTTACACAGATCAAATTCGATTATTTTGACTGTCAACAATCAACAATCACCTTAGCCGATTCCACCCCAGTTGTCGCTGTAAAAAGTGACATGCCCGGTGTCTGGTGGTAAGGCAGAAGGCGAATTTATATGTTCAAATAAGCATGAAGCTATCTCATTGCCACCTCTATTGGCAACAGCTTCATTCCACATGTAACAGTGGTGAGTTCCTTTTACGCAGTCGTGTACAGTCAAATTAAATATATTTAACTGACGTTTATAAAAAGTTACCGAAGATTGTAAAAATGGAGTGGGAAGGCACTACTGAAGATCGAAGGTGAAAACTTCCTTACCTCGGTGATTTTTTGCAGACTCGATATCCTTTTTTTTTCGATTCATATGCAGAATCTGCGTCTTCATGGTGTTGCTTTAGCTCCAGTTCAACCGATGTAAGGGCACCTCCTGTGACTGACGATTTTTGATACTGCATTTATATAACTTTAAATCGAAAATAATATTTCTTTCTAACGTGAATAATCTGCTTTTTATTATTACTTAGAAAAATATCTTTGTTTTCTTAAGAATTTAATACTGGTATACCAATAATAATAAGGGTATTCAATTCATCCAAGTGTAAAAATTGTTAAAATTATAAATTTACTTTACATAAAAGTTTGCATGAACGGCCTTATAATTCATTTACTTAGATGCTGTGTAATAATTGAATCTCTGTGCATTAAATGTCAAATATAATAGGTATAAGCTGTCCTATAAGCTTATACAAACATTTATAAAAATTAGCTCAAAGATGCAGATAAGCAAAATACTTAAATTAATTCAATTTTATCTTTAACTTGGTTTTTATGATTTAAAAATTTAATAACTATTCCGAAAAAAGGAGTGATTGTTGGTGTATAATTTAATAGTCACAACGTTTGGTTAAGTTTATCAAAGAAATTCACCAAATTTGGTGAGTTAGCTCTGGATTAACACACACAATTCTTTTGATATTATCTGCCTTGTTTTGTAAGCCTTTTTGCATTCATCCTTCACTTAAAAACTGCTTCTTGACGTAAATATAGACAAATATTTTTCTTGAGTTAACTAACTCTGGCTTAACTCACTACTGAAAAACTGGGCCTTAGTGTTAAACATGAATACCTTTAATATAATGTATGTAGTTTATTTATATGTATTTTGTATAAAATGAAAATTAAAAAATAAAACAAGACTAATCACATAATGTACATATAGTTATATGACACTTAAACTACAAAGACAGAGGAGAGCCAACATACCTTTAGGTTTAGGATTCTTATTCTTAACGCCTTTCAAACGTGCAAGAAGAATCATTTGCATTGCTCTATTCATTTTGATGTTAAAAACTTTTAGTTTATGATAGTACATATATGATAGTTTTTTTGTTTTTGTTTAAAGCTTTTTTTTTTCTTTAAAATGTTTTCTTTTTCAGACTCTTGTTAATACATATATATTATACAAAATACTTTCACTTTAATACTCGTACAACGATTTAATAATATATAATACTTATTTCACTTTTATCAAACGACCGTATTTACGTTTTCAAAACTCAAATTAGAATGGCTTATGTGTACATAAATCAGTTTCCCCTTTAAGTTTCTTTTTAAATCCAGCATACTTTGATCGGAGTAAAATGGCTTATTTGAATTTAAAACAGCGTTTATTTGAAAAATGTTCCGGATAAAGTGACTTATGTCCGTTAAACCGTTGTTCCAAACGAAAAAGTTTTTTATTTTTTTTTCTTTTCGTTTGGAAAAGTGGCTTATGTTCTCATAGTTCAAACAAAATCACAGATTTTATTTAGAAAAAAAGGATTATGTCATTTACATTAAAAACTAAAAATGGAAAACCGGCTTAAGTATACATAAAATTTAACTTCAAATAAGATTTTATTTTGGAAAAGTGGCTTAATTGTACTTAAAATTGTCTTCTGAAATTTAAATTTTTTTTAAAACGGCTTAGTTACACATAAGCCAAAACAAAATTAGGTGAAAAAAGAATATGTACTTAAGACGCTTTACCAAAAGCAAATTTTTAAATATGCTGGAATTAAGCCGTTTTTACAATCCTGAAAGTGACTTCTAGATGGAATAGAAACAATCTGAAGACACAGAAATGTAGATAATTTTTCATTTTATTTAAATGCTAAAAAAAATCATTTTTGGCTTAAGTCGACCTAAGCCACTTTACCTTGTGAGCAGAGAGTTTTATTCTGCCTTTGTAAAGGTTCAGGTGACAATTCGTTAGCATTTTCTACCGCGAATGAAACTATTTTTTATTTCTTTTTCGCTATTGTCTTTGCAACAGAGCTAAGGTCAACTGTCAAATTAAAGGATTTGTTTGCAGGAAAGCTATTGTTTTTTTTGTCGCTTGGTTCCTCTCTTTGCTTTTCATTCTTTTGTTTCAGAAAAAATCAACTATTTGATTTGGGATATGATTTAAAACTATTTATAAACGTCAATTTGTATTGTATTTCTCAAGAAAGTTGAGAGCAACTTCAATTTTTCTACCGCTAATCATTTTGGAATTAAAAGTTTTAAAAACATATTTGTTTTTGATATCAGTAGTTTGACAGATCCACAATTTCTAACAGTGTTCGTTCCTAAGTGATTATAACAAATTCCAAAAATTACATTTTTTCACATAATAGTTAGAGTAGAGCAGAGCCGTCCGCCCAAAATATTGAAGTCAGATTCAAAAATGGGAACCAAAAATAATCCATTACCAAGATCGGAATCTCAGACTAACATTTCGGTTTGTGCCTGTCTATACGTGTTGTGCCCACAACGTTGTGCTCACAACACTATGTGTCTACATGTGTTGTGCTTGTGACTACTCATGACCCCTTTTCCATTTTGTGTTATGGAACGACAAACTTGAAACATTTGTGTTTGAAATTTTAAGCCGGTGATACTGCCGACCGACATGCATTACGGTTGCCACTTGAAAAAAAAGTTTGTGTCCAAATTTGAAAATAAAAATGACCACTTGTAGGTAAAAACGACCAACATAATCACATTTTGTTTAACATATTTTCCTTATTACGCACATGACATTTATTTTTTAATTACGTAAAAATAAACTGACAAAATCCCTAACATACTTAATTAAATTAGATTAACCCAAATAAAGATGACGAAATATAAAAACAAAGCGTTTTAACATTAGATCACAGTATATAAGTTTTAATAATTTCGATTTCCAGAATTTTTCTGGTTTGTGTAATGCGTAGATAATTTTCTCTGTTCCCCTTAGTCCAATTCAGATATTTTTAATAAAGTTATTATTTACACAAAGTTGCTTAAATGAGTTACAGTTATTTCTATTTAGCCATGTGAGTATGTGAAAAGAACGTTTTCGTTACTCAAATTTTCGAACATCTTTTGTCGTTTCCAAAATATATGACCAAATGGAATAAAAAATGACCATTTGACCAAGTGAAAAAATAATGACCAAATTTGGTCACAGATGACCAATGTGGTAATCGTATTACAATATGTGCCAAGCCGAAGAGCAAAACTAGTATACCTTTCGCATCGACGAACAGAAAATAATGAGAAATTCGGAACGAAATGAAAAAGGAACTGTACTGCCCAAGCAAAAAATTCAATTTCTGTCATGAGCATCCCGTCCCTTTACTCAGCTCCTCTCTTGCCCACAAACTTTCGTCACAACGTTGTGGGCACAACACGTATAGACAGGCCTACAAGCTAACTGCACACTAAATGTGAGAAAGTGTGCGTGAAATGATGCAAAAACCAAACACATTCTCACATTTAGTCCTCAGGCCCATCAAAATGCTTCATTTTAGTCCTCAGGCACATCTAAATGCTTCATTTTGGCCTTCGTTCAAAAACGAAACAATCCTAACCAACAGAATCTGAAGTGCTGACATGGTCTTAAATTGGAAGATTTGTGTAGCTTTTTAATTTCAATCCAAATAAATGTTGTTAATGTATATTAAATAAAATAAAATTGACCAAATACATATTTAATGATTTATTAGTGCTGTTTTTTGTTTACTTAAATTATTTGCGAACGCAATTTGCGCTGCAACTGGTTAAGTATAATTGGAAATGGACAAAAGTGTAACTTAATACTTTGTACAACAACAAAACAGACATTTTTTTCAGCTGTAGTTTGCTTAGAGCATTTTTTTAGCGACGACGTTAGAAGTTCAGGTGGAAACAATAGGCGGGTGCCTCCGTATTTTTTTGTACAGAAAATGCTACGAGAAGCATACTTGTGAAGTTCCATTGCCAACTTTAGCTAGTTCAGATTCCTCAATTAGATTAGTATTTTCATCATTTAAGCAGTTCGATAATTGCAAGACCAAATATTAGTTTTATTTGTTGCAGAAATTATCCTGAAAATATCTTTTTAAGGGACTATGTTAGAGTTAGAATTTTGTTTGTAGTTAGATTTTGGAATAGAGATTTGAGGTAACCATGTTTTAAAAATAAGTGGCTTTGTGTAAAGCATCTTTAAGGAATAGAAAGAGGCAATATGGTTACACACAATACCAACTAAATGAGTGCAATAAATAGATTTTAGCAAATTTTTTTATTCCAGTATGGGGAAACCGAACACCCAATAGAAAAAAACCGGTAAACGCGCCAAAATCCATACTTCTTGACTAAATAATGTTATCTTCAATGTTTACGCACGAGAAAAATTGACGTGTTTTCACACATCATAGAATTAATTAACTACTGAGTTTCTAGGGAAAGTTTCATAAATTAGAGGAGAAATGACACGCATAGTTAAATGAGTTTATGAGTCTGATTTCCAGTTTAACTTGTTGGCTAACCAAGATGGCTACCGAGTATTTATATCTTTATTAGAGTTTTTTTTGCTCTATATAAAGACCGAAATCCTTCGTACGTATCACACTCCAACACCCATTTGTTAGATTGTTATATTTGTAGTTTTGAAATTTGATCCATGTCATTTTTTGAAATCCAACAAAAATTACTACACAATACACATATGTACATACAATTTAATACACAAACTTTTTATTTGTCACACCATAAATCAGTTAATCTTTGTAGTCATCAGATTCTATAACTCTACCGATTTTCCAATATTTGTAGGTAAACCTTTTGTGAATAAATCAAAACTGGAATTAAATATAAAACGGATCGTGATCTTCTTTCCTATTACTTGGACTTGGATGAACGGTTTTTAAATCTGGTGCCGAAACCCGGGAACGTCATTTCAAACGAACGCCGAACGAACGAATTTCGCTAGTTGTGCCTCTTATCGTGGTCAAGTGACCAAATTAGTAAAAAGTGCGACCGAATACCTACAATCTGATGAGTTAACTGTCATGACTCAAGATGGACAGACCTTTAGACAGACCTTCGTTACTACGAGTGAGAATGATGATGGTGCTGGAAGTAATGCATCAACATCAAAAAATTAATCGATTACAATTTGCGACGCACAAGTAAGTTGTCTCTTAAAGTTCCTGAAAAGAGAAGTCGAGTCCCTAGAAAAGGCAAACGAAGTGAAACTACATCTATCTCGCTCGACCGTGACAAATACAAATTCATCAAGACCTCCTATCAAAACTACACTAGGTTTGTTTACATCAGAGAAAGATAATGGGCAGGTTCAGGCAACGGAAGGGACTTTATTTTCAATCAACTGCGTCCTTTAACGTAAATTTCGCCCAAGGCAACTAGTTAGTTTGCCAAGTGTCACAAACTTCGAACTTTACTTCACTAATTTCTACCTTCAGTTGATCGTGCAAAAACTATCAAAAACATAATTGTCTACAAAACACTACAATAACAAGCTACAATAACATTTCGACCTGTATTTTGTATTTTTAAAAAAATAGTACTAATTCCTTTTTCAATTTGACAAGGAACCCTTTTATATAAAACATCAAATAGAATTGTGCAGAAAATAAATAAATCACTTAGTAATAAAGTTCAGCTTTCAGTTGAATGAAAAAACATCATGAGCTGTCATTTTGACATTGGTAGACTTGCCTTGATAATTAGGGAGATTGTTCTTGACTAACTTTCCAGTCAACTTTCCAATAAAGTTGTCTTAATTGGAAGGCAATTTCTTGAAGATGGCTTATCAGATACTAGAAATTTGTCTTACTTTCAAGTGTCTTATGTCGTCTGAACCTGCCCAATAATTTTTGCTGCATAAAGAGTATTCCTGATAAGAAAAAGCTCGTAACAGACGGAAGTTGCTTTCGATGCTGCAAAAAAGGTCATAACTTCAATATGTGCCGAGTTAAAGCAATCACCGGCAAAACCTGCAATGGACGCCACGCTACAAGTATGTGCGACCCTTCATACTCTCCAAAAAAAAAGTCCTAAACCTGTGACTGTAAACAACGATTCTGTAGTAAGCCTACACACATCTGAGAGGAATGTGTGCTATGTCAGCAGTGAAAGCTCTACTTTTTCTACGTTTGTTCGTGTTGTCATGGACGGAGGAAGTTTGTTCTCGTTTATTAAATCAGCTCTAGAATGTCGTTTAAATTTACCTGTTGTCGGAGAGTATTACTTGAGCGTTATCGCTGTAATAGAGTTCGTTTTGTGCTTCGTAGCCAATTTGATGATTAAGCTGTAGTTGTAGATGCAATTGAGGTTCCAGCTATTTACTTTGATGGACTGTCTGAGCCTAAAAACGACCAAGCTGTTTCAACAGTGAATAACTTCTGAAAACAAAAGAGTGATAAGCGATGAGGTTTCCTTGCATTTTTATAGAAAAGTAATAGGTTTGAAGTATTGCTTCCATGGTGAACGATTTCCACCCCACTTCATAATAAACATACGGATGCAATCAGTTGTGAGAAAACTGTGCGTATGGATAAATTATTGATTACGATGAAGCTTTGATCGAGATATTTTCATCGAGGATTGATGAACCGGTGTCGGAGAACGTGGTTGATGATAACGCCCTGTATTATCTACCACACCGTCCGGTGTATAGAGAAGATAAGTTAGGTTAGGTTGGAGTGGCTTACCAGATGTCATTGACTCACTTAAACCTCAAGGGTCCATTGTGATACCACTAATGAGGTTACTCATGGGAGAGTAATGAAAATTAAACAAACCATTTTGTGGTACTCTGTGACCATCTAGCATTTGTTGCTTCTAGAGCATATTGTTTGAGAAGATATTTGCATGTAGCAAGTGGTGTTCCTATATTATGATTTTGTCTAACATTAGGCAGAAGTGTTCCGTTTTTGGCGAGCTCATTGGCTTTACAATTTCCCGGAATGTCTCTGTGGCCCGGCACCCAAATGAGGTGAATATTAAACTGTTCTGTCATCTCATTCAGAGATGATCGACAATCGTGGACTACTGGTGAGTTTGTGGAGACAGACGCGAGAGATTTAAGAGCAACCTGGCTATCCGAGAAGATTCGTATATCCTTGCTAGATATAACGTTTTCTTGGAGCCAGGATAGTGCCTCTTTAATCGCCATTACTTCTGCCTGGAATACACTAAATTGATGGGGAAGTCTGTATGATAGACTGAGATTCAGTTGTTCCGAATAGATACCACTTCCAACTCCGTAATCGGTCTTTGAACCGTCTGTATAGAAGTGTATCGCATTGTCTTCCAGGGGTCTCTCTTCTTCCCAGGAGGATCTTGAAGGGATGGACACATGGAAGCTTTTACCGAATACCATTTTAGGGGTGGTATAGTCTAATCGATCTGGGATAGATCTGAAATTGTCTAGAATGGTATGTCCAGTATTGTTACTATTCCATTGAGAGGTGGCTCTAAGCCTCACACATGAGTTGGCTGCCACCATTTTGGAGAAGATGTCAAGAGGTGTTAGGTTTAAAAGCACATCCAGGGCTGCGGTTGGTGTTGAGCGAAGTGCTCCTGTGATGCACATACCTGCTGACCGCTGGACTTTGATGAACTTATTTAGATTTACCATCTTGTCCAGTGCGGTCCACCATACGACAACTCCATAAATGAGTATCGGTCTAATTACCGAAGTGTATAGCCAGTGGGTTATTTTTGGGGAGAAGCCCCATTTTGATCCTATGGCCTTTTTACAAGTAAAAAGCGCTACAGTAGCCTTTTTTACTCTTTCATCAATATTTGCCTTCCAATTTAGTTTTTTGTCTTAAATGAGGCCTAAATATTTAGCTTGGTCGGAAAACCTTAATGGTATTCCTTTAATCTTGGGTGGGCTGATCTGAGGAATTTTGTACCTTCTCGAAAAGAGTACTAGTTCTGTTTTATGTGGATTGACGTCCAAGCCACATTGCTTAGCCCATCTTGTTAGCCTATTCAAGGCATTTTGTAGGAGTTTCGAGAGAACTTGGGAGTATTTTCCAGATACAGATATTGCAACGTCGTCAGCATAGGCAATCACCCTGAAAACCTCTGCTTCCAATGATGTTAGAAGGTCGTTTACTACCATGTTCCATAAGAGAGGCGAAAGGATCCCACCTTGGGGGGTACCTCGATTCACCGATCTGGTGGTAGTAAAACTTCTCATGCTAGAAGTTATTGTCCTGCTTTTGAGCATGAGACTAATAAGATCTATGAGTGGTTTCTCTAATTGCAGCTTATCCATTGCTGTCGTGATCGCCTGGTAACTGACGTTGTTGAAAGCTCCTTCAATATCTAGGAAAGCTACTAGGTTATATTCTTTGTATTCGAGGGAATATTCAATACTACGTACCAGCGAGTGAAGTGCTGTTTCTACTGATTTTCCCTTAGAGTAAGCATGTTGAGCTGTGGAAATGAGACATGGTTTTAAGTTATGTCTGATGTAAATTTCAATCAATCTTTCCAAGGTTTTAAGAAGGAAAGATGATAGGCTGATTTGTCGTAGATCTTTAGGGTTAACGTGGGAGGGTTTCCCTGCTTTAGGAATGAAGACTACTTTTGCCATTCTCCAGGCTTTGGGAATATATCTCAACCTTAAACAGCTTGTCAGAATGATTTCCAATGGTGGAATGATCATGACTGAGCATTTTTGTAGTTCGGCCGGAATGGTTCCGTCTGGTCCTGGAGATTTATATGGATCAAAGCTATCTATTGCCCATAGCAGTTTTTCCCGCGTTATTAGATCAACTAAATCGCTTGTAGAAGCTTGAGACTCTGATGTTAAGTCGTTAAGTATGTTAGAGCTACCTGGAAAGTGGGTGTCTATACTCTGTCCAACAAAAATAGTCAGTACAGAGAAGATAGGACGTTTACCTCTCACTCTGACTGAAGTGAAATCTCGTTAAGCTGTGAGAGAGAGCAAATATTACAGGGTTTCCGTAGTGCCCATTATAAATTTCGAAAAAGCTCTGATAAATATTAGTAGGGATACCAACTTTTGACTTTAAATTGAGAGTTAAAAATAAATTCCGTTTAAGAAAATTTATAAATTATGTACATAATCCCGAATTCAAAAACCCCTTTGTGAAAACTAAGAGTAACATAAATTCAATTATGAAAAAATAATGAAAATTTTCGATTCTGTATCACACAATATTCACAAATACACAATTTATAAACAACACAGCACAGATTTATAATAAAATAAAAGCAGTTCTTTTTTTGGCACTGATTATAAAACACCGTATAAATAAAAACTTTTTCAAAGAATATTTTTTTTATGAACAAAATCACTATTTTTCACCATCTATAATTACACCATGTATTATAAATAATTTTCGCTTAAACTCAACCCTTTGCTTCCTAGTGGTTTCGCAACTAAACCAAATACTCTATATTTTTTCTTTATATTCCTACTGTTTTTTTTTTAATTTTTAGTAAATATTATTTTTTTTTATTTAAATGCATTATTCATTATACACATTCTATATAAATTTTAAGTTTTTATACAAATTTTTGAAAAAGTTGACATCTCCGGGAACAAAGGGTTAATTTACGAAGAATAATAAATAAACTTCACTTACCGAAAAACAGCAAGCGACAACACCATTCGCATATTTGTTCTTAAAAGCTTTTAAAAAAGCACACATTCTGAAAGCTCCCAAACAAAATCCAAAGAAAAATCCACCATGATTTGCATTAAAGTGGAAATGGTAACTCTAATAACAATCTGCTTATTTTCAATACATACGAAGAGGGTTGTTTGTGAACACATTATTTATCAGTGTCAGTGTGGCTTTGGCTGCGCATGGTAAAGGTTGTGGGGATGTACGCTCGTCGAAGCGTAATTACAACAACAATTTATGTGTAAGTCAGTGGTTGAATTTTCTTTTTCAGTAGGTAAAAAGGGAATAAAACCACTGACTGGCACCATTTGCAAGAAAAAAGCTCTCCCATAAGACGTGTACTGACTATTTTTGTTGGACAGAGTATAATAACAGATTAAGAGATTCTTCATCTGTGATAGTCCATGTACCTGCTTCTGTCTTTAAAGGACTGGGTATTCTTGGACTTTTTTTCCTGAGTCTTGAGGCTTCTGAAGTATTTTCTATTTTGCACAGAAGTTTCTCCAAGAAGACCTCTTACTCTTCCTTAATTCTTTTTTATATTGCTTTAGAGCTTGTTTGTATAAGTCCCAGTCAGAAGGAGATCTAGTGTACTTAGATCTATTGAAGAGTTTGCGACAACTCTTTCTGAATGGTTCTAGTTCTTTACGCCACCAATGAGGTTTCTTTTTACCCTTTAAAATGGTTACAGGGCATGAAATTCTCATTGATTCATTGAAGGCTTCAGTGAGATGATTCACAGAAAGGTCTAGTTCATCTTTACTGGAGGAGCTTTTAAGAAGGTTGTAATCAAGTGATTGTGTTAGTACCTCCCTATATCGTTCCCAGTTTGCATTACGGTGATTGCGAAAACCCGTAGATATGTTTGCCACATCTCTGAGCTCAAACTGAATGTATTTGTGGTCAGAGAAGGAATTTTCTTTTGAGACATGCCAGTTTGAAATCAGATTGTGGATCGAGTCAGAGGTAAGTGTAATATCAAGTACCTCTTTCCTATTCTTGGTTACAAAAGTGGGTTCATTACCAATATTACTTATGAGTAGGTTAGTGCTTAGTAAGTAATCAAATATGGACTCACCTCTCTCATTTATGTCAGAGCTACCCCATACCGTGTGATGGGCGTTAGCGTCCGAACCAATCAGTAGGAGGATATGAGCCAGTAGGTGGCTTTATCCGTTGTTAAGACAGCGGTGGTTGTGTCCTTGTCGCTGTAATTGGGGAGTAAAAATACATTTAAGTCATTTTTTACTAACATACATGACCTTGGTTCACCTTTCTCCGATGCATACAGTAGCTTATAACCAGGAGTCCTGAGGCCTCTGATGATGGAATTTGAGACCCACGGCTCCTGTATCAAGACGATGTCATCCTTGTTTGTGTGCAGTCGGAGTATTAGGTTGTTTGTGGCCATGATGGCGTTTTATCGGCGTTTTCATCGTCTGAGGAGGAGTGAAGTAGGTCTTCCTCACTCAGAGTGATGCCTAAGGTGGCGTCTTCAGTCTCCATGTCGGAGTTACTGTCGACTGTAGGTTCAGCCTCCACGTCGGATGGCTTGTTTGGGGCTGTGGAGGTCGATGGTTCCACTTGTGGTACTTCATCGACTTCCATTATTGGGGGTAGTGAAGCGTTTCCTTCCGCTGAAGGGGCTTCTGTGGGGGCGTGTTGAGCGAATCTTCGTCTTTTTTATAGATGCGCAACATGATTTCGTCGAAACCATACCTAATCACGCCTTTGGTCGTGGCCAGTGGAGCCAGTGATTCCCTATTGATCAACACGAGAGCTGACCTATAGTGACCCACTGTCTCCTTCTCAACCTTTGGGACTTTCCAGTCGTGCGTAGGCAGGTTTGGATTGCTGGCTTTGATCAATTTCATGATCATCTCTGGGCAGTTGTGTAGGGCCGGGACCATTATACGTGTTCTTGGCCGGCAAGGAATATTCTCCCTTGCAACAACCTCGAGCTTGGCACCCGGCCAGACCTCTGGCAAGCCGCTGCTATGATCTTACCTTTTAGCGCGTCGCTAAAGGAAAGATCCTTATTGAAGGCTGTTGTGCTGTTCGAAAGCACCTTCTGCCTTTTTGGTTCAGGCTTGTCGCCCTCGAAAGACCTATTGCGCTTTGACGTTGAGTTGCTGCAGGGCGGTTTGGTGTTATTGCTAAGAAAGCCACTAGCCCACTCGAGTTTTCGCGTTTGCTCCGGGGTTCTTTCCGCCGCCGGTATGACACCGACTGCGGCTAGAATCCTCTCAGCATTGCGTTGGTCTCGTTTGGCCAGTGACTTCTTGGACTTCTTGCTGGCCGGCCCAGAGCTATGTCCGTGTGACACAGGTGTGGGTCCACCATCAGAATTCGTCGCTACCGATACCAATCGGGGTGTGCCCTCACCTTTTGAGTCAATTCCACATGTCGCAGATTTTGTCTCTCTGGATGGGGTGTCCCTTCTTGGGGTCGCTTGCGACGTCCTAGCAGGAGCGGGGAGGGGTGGGGTGTGGAATTGCCGCCCTTACGACAGCCGAGCGTCACAGCTGTTCCACTGACGGGTAATTCCTTCAAGTATAGTTTGTGGCTAGTAGAGGGAGAAGGACTCCCGCTACTAGTGGCAACCACAGGGTTGACAGCACGTTCACACCTCTGAGTAGGCTCGACAGCCTTTTCAGTGGATGTGACCGTATTGGCAGCCATGGCACGATTTTTGTTGTTGTTTTTTATTATTTTTCTATTTGACATCTTCATTTTGATTCCCACGAGTAAGGCGGAAAGACAGTCAGCCCCGGCAGAGCCACTTGCCGGGGTAAGGCAGAAATATAACGGACCTTGCCACAGCATCCGAAAGAGCTCGTTAATGGCTGGTTTATCCCCCAGCCTTTCATTCTTCAGCACTGTTTTCGTACAAGTACGCTCACACCACCACTGAAATTATGAACCTCTAAACTATGATTGAATTGGGTTTTCGAACGTTGCACTATTGAGGAGTTACAACAATTCGGCTACCCAACTCAACCTTAGCTAATCACCATCCTGCCAAAAACGCACAGGACTTCTGTGGTGATCATTGCCCGCCTGGCACCCACTTGGAGGGTTTGAATGAGGATTTTGCCAAGCAATAGAGAAGATAAAGAAACAACAAAACTTCGTATGGTTTTTGAAGCGTCTGCCCAGGCACCAAACCATTCATCGCTTAACGACGTTTTAGAAGTAGGGGAGAACTTTTTACCCTACCTATTGCTAATCTTTTTACATTTTCGAGTAGTAAAAGTTGGTCTCATTTCAGAAATTGAAATTCTGCCTCTCCATCAGATTGAGACAGCCACCGCTTTCTTTGGTTGACCGAAAATATAATATATAATATATATTATTAACGACAAAATATTACCTGCAGGGAGGGTTTATCTAATGACGTGATTAACATTTGGGGTGAAAAACAATCCGTACATTCTTGGCGCGATGCATGATTCAAGAACTAATTAAAGAAGCTCAATCTGACGAAGAGACGGTTAGTCGTCGTTTCACTTAGGAGCTTTGGAAAACAGCTTCTATATGGATGATTTTGTTGCGTCTCTTCATGATGAAAATGTTGCACAGCAGTTTATCGGTAGGCCACTGGTATATTTAAAAGCGTTTGGGCTCAAGGGTATACTGATGAGCATTCCTAGAAGCGCGAGTATTACCGTTGATCTTTTTAAGGGGAGGAATGCAGCTGGCTATTTGTCTAGAGCATAAACCGTTCAAATAACGATAAAAGAGGGGGAGACAAAAAACTTTACGACGATGTTCGAACGACGTAAATGATCCTATGATTGTACCATCACCAATCAATCTAAATGCTCTACGTTCAATACTGTACAAGAGGCTTAAATAAGTTGCAGGAGCACCAGCCCATATGTGCGAGTTATACTCAAGCTTTGGACGTATATAAGTCTTGTAGATAACAGACAAATCAGAGGGGGAGAAAAACTTCTTGCATCGAATTAGAAAACCCAAACATTTTGCGGCATTTTTGGTGACATCGCGTATGTGATCGTTTCACAAGAGGTGGTTGGTGGTACACATACCGAGAATATCGAGATGCTCAGTCTCCTCGATGCAAGTGCCACCCATGGATAATGGCAAGAGGGGTATATCTCGCTTTAACAATACAAGATAGCATTGGGTTTTCGAAGCATTAAATTCCACGCGGTTTTTTATTCCCCAATGAACAATGTTGTTTAGGTTGGAATTTAATGAGCTTATCATATTTTGTCGTTGCAGTTCCACATCCGAAGAAGAGGGATGTGATTCTGAAAACGAATATGAAAAGCTAAGAGTACTGTCGTCAGCGAAACAATGTATTGGATTAGAAGTTGCAGACAGGAGATCATTAATAAAAATGAGAAAGAGTGTTGGAGGTAAAACGGAGCCCTGGGGAAAACCAGTATTTATTTATTTTGTGGTTTTCAGACTTGAACCCATCCAATACTACTCGTATTGTATAAGTTCAATGAAGGAGGCATTCATGAAAATCAAAAACACGCATTTTAGATAAGAGAGCCTGATGCCAAACCCTATCAAATGCTTTTGAAATATCAATTGCAATAATCTTACTTTCTCCAAAACGATGTAAAGATTTGCTCCACTGTTCAGTGCAATGAACCATGAGATCACCAGTGGACCTATTACTGCGAAAGCCGTATTGTCGGTCATTAAACAGCTTCCGATCTTCGAGATATTTCTTGAGCTGATAATTAATCAGCGTTTCCATGTCCTTGGAAAGAAGGGACGTAAATGCAATCGGTCGGTAATTAGAGGGTGAGGAAGATTCGCCATTTTTGGGGATGGGATGGACAAATGCAGTTTTCCAATCGCTCGGAATGAAACCTGAGGAGTAGGACAAATGAAAAAGCTTACGGAGTGGTTTTCCTAGCGTTGAAGAACACCTCTTCAGAATAATAGCACTCACTGGCAGCCTTGAATTTGCTGCGAACTGCCTAGCAAAGAGATTAGCTTTCTCGAGAGAGCTAACAAATGGACTATCATTAACAACAAGCGTGGGAACCGAGGAAGAGGAAGAATTCCTCATTTTTTTACGAATGACCAAAAATTTTTACTGCCATTGGGACATTGCAGTTTTTTTTGCCGTAATTTTTGGTCATGTAAAATTTGGTCCGTCGAATATGGGCGTTGCAGGCCTTCTTGGCTTGTTTGAACTTATTCCGGTTTTCCTAAGTTGGATTGGCTTTAAAACAATAGAAACTTACCCCCTTAACTCTAATAACTTCATTACAGCTGGAATCAAACCGTGCGTTTTCCTTAGGTCTAGTATTTTAAACCCTGTTTGGTATAAAAGTTATCATTCCCAAAAATCATACTTGTGATAATATCATCGCTGGCATCAACGTCACTATCGAGGAAGCATAGTGATCAGTTAAAGATCCTGAAGTAATTTTTGAGACCGTCCCAGTTGACTTTCTCGTATTGCCAACCTCTTAGGAACTCTTTCTTTAAGTGTAGAATTTTGACACGGAAATTTGCTGATATAACACAATGGACAGATGCGCCTAGAGGAGATAAAACACTAATAGTGTACTTACCAGGGTCAGAGGTAAGAAACAAGTCAAGAGTGTTTTCTGCTCGACAATTAACGTCCGATACTCGTGTGGGCTCGTTGGCCAGCTGAGTGGTTCGACTATGTGAAGATCTAAGTACACACCCCTTCGGGTGTTGTCTTTTCCGAAGTTGAAGCCATGAAGAATTGAGTACTGTAGTGGAGAAACTTCTCCACTCAGGTTTTGATATATATTGTTTAATTTAGGTATATTTAATTGTTTGAATGTTTTTGAACAACAACAACAACTTAAAGGTGCTACCACTCATTGTTTTTGGCTGGAGATATAGCTATTTCGTGCTTTGCCACTTTTGCACTCATCAGTCTCCTTTTTTGTGGTGCTAAGCTTTAATCCAATTTTATTTGAAAAACTTTTTATGCACAACACAGGATTCGAACCCACGCATATCAGATTAGCTCAGTCTTAGAAGTCGTGTGCACTTTTTTTTTTCTTTTGTTTTTCAATTCATTTTTATTAATTCAATTTTAAATCTATCTTAAAGCTAGACAAAAATTCATAAAACTAGCCTAATTAACCATAACTTACAACTAACTTACTGGTCCCATACGGACACTCTAAGTTAAACAATAATACTTAATGCTAATGCCTTTCGGCCCTAAGATCTATTTAACTTCAATTCATTTTATTTATTTTTGTATTCATTAGAAAATTTAGAAAAAAAACTAATGTCAATATCCTTTTTTATTTTTACTTAAAACTACTTAAAATAAGGTCCTTAATATAAAACTTAAAGCTAACTAAAACTACCTATTCTACCTATAAACTACTTAAAACTAGAACAACCACAGCAGCAAATCTAACTATCTAACGTTTTTTTGTTTTTCATATTTTGTCTTTTTTTTTTTGATTATGCCATTTTTTTTTAATTTTTTTTTTTTTTTTTTTTGTATTTTTTTGTATTTTTTGTACTTTTTTTTGTATGTTTGTTTTTGTGCCACCATGCCTATTCTACTTAAAACTAAACCCTAAAACTATAAAACAAGTATGTAAGCCGGCCAAGGCTTAAAACCTCATCCCGACTACTCACTATCAAGTGCCGATTGAAGCCACCAAAACTGGTTCTCCTGCTTCACCCTATCAGTTCGGTCCCGTTCGGACACAGCCCTACTGAACCGAAGGAGCTCTGCCCCGCCTTGTGCCATGACGTCCCGATTATACAGGAGTCGCCTATCCACGGTTCGTCGTCTGGTAGATTAGCGGAACTGCCAATCTATCCTGTATCAGACCGTATCTGTCTAAAAAGAGGAATGCCTCTGGTGGAATGAAGCCGCTCAAGCGTGCACTCTCAAAATACTCGCCGTTCGGATAGAACGCCCCGAAAATTAAATTGTTGGTCGAAGACATAGCTCTTGCAATGTGACCCCGAACGAGTTTTATCACGAAATTGTCAATTCTGTTGATTCGAGCCCCGTTGTATAGGACCTCGTTGGAAAAGTAATGCACGTAAGAAGATTCGGCTGTTCGATATAAGCCGGTACAGCGTCGTAAACACTGCCGCTCGAACACCCGAAACTTCTCCATCTGGGAAGGGGCAACGTTGAACCACACAGGACAACCATAAACGATCATCGGCCGTATGAGGGCCATGTAGCAAATTACCTTCACTCTGGGGTCAAGCCGACTGCTAAAAAACAGCCGTTTCGTCAGAGCGAAGGCTCCTCTGGCCCTGGTCAGAGCAGCATTTATATGTCTGTCGAAATATAAATACTGATCTAACCAGATACCGAGGTACTTCACTACACTTTTGCTCGCCAATGGCTGCCCGTGAAAATCAACGATAGCCATCTTGCGCCAATTCTTGCACGTATCCCTCGTGGCTCCAGCCAACGGAGTCCCGAACAGAATTGTCTCCGACTTCTGGACATTTATTTTCAGTTTCCAGTCGTCGCAATATCGCTGAATCTTGTCGAAATCACGCTGCAAGAGAATTCTAATAACCTCAACCTTTCGGGCCGTTCTGTACGCAATTAGATCGTCGGCGTACGCAATTGCCTTTGTAAAACTACCTATCAGATCGCTGGTGTAAATGCTGAAGAGAATCGGCGAATTCACCGCTCCCTGTTGAAGACCATTTTTAATTAAGAATGTTGTGGTAGAAGTTACATTGCCACTTTTGACAACAAACTTTCTACCGTTAAGCATATCATAAAGTATATACAACAATGGCTTGCTAATTCCAAGCCTGCTCAGTTTTAGGTAAAGACCCTCTAACCATACGGTGTCAAAGGCCTTTTCCAAATCAACCAGAACAGCACCTGTGCATTGTTGTTTTGTTTTATTCCATTGGATATCAGAAACGAATTTAGACGCAGCATAAATTGTGTCATGACCCGCCTTAAACCCGAACTGTTTATCCGGAATTATTTTGCTGTCCGCAGCCCACTTAGACAGAGCCCTATTAATAATCTTTTCGAAAACTTTGCTGATGCTCGGAAGAAGACTTATCGACCGAAGATTTGACGGGTTGGAGTTGTCCTTTCCCCTTTTTCGGGAGAGGATGAACCACAGCGGTCTTCCAATGCACTGGATAATATGCATTATTCAGTGCATTGTTGAAGAGTGTGGTGTAAATGTCAATTGCCTCCATCGGTAAATGTCTTAGTACAACGTTGGATATACCATCGACACCTGCTGACTTTTTATTTTTTATTGAGTTGAAGATGAGCTGAAGCTCAACTTTCGTCACTAACAAGGGACTTGGTCCCGTTTGCTCGGCGATTATGGCATTTGCCAAGGAATCGTCATTGAACCGCATTAAACCGCGGTTCTCAGATCGCCTTTGTGTTATATCATTTCGAAGGTAAAAGTGATTAAGTAGGGCTCTGTTTTCCAGGTCGTGGTTGGGGCGAATGCTAACATTCACCTTGTAAACTTGCTCGAAAGCAGCTCCCACCGCCTCCACTTTTTCCTTCGGATTTTCAATTATATAAAAGTCATCGTCAAAGATGGCTTCTTCTGGATCTATTTGCGCTGTCATGAGTACGTCTCTGTTCTCTTCAGTTCTTTGGAGTTTCAGACACGGAAGGTCGTTGTCGTTCTTTTTCCTAAATATCTTGTTGATTTTAGGGAACATACTAGGGTCACTGGCATTAACTGACCGGATCTTGCGGTCCCAGTACTTGTTAATTGATAACCTGTAGTTCTCCTAAATCAACAGATTGACATTTTTTATTGACGACTTCAGTGTCCTAACCTCCAAGTCGTGTGGGTCTGTGAGTCGTCTGTACAAGTTTTTGAGTCTTGTCAGTAAGCCACTCTTGTGCTTACGTAGTGCGTTAATAGTCGAGTTTCTGTAAGCGTCCATTTGGTCCCGTTCTTTGTACTTTGGTATTGTCCGTTCCATTGTTCGTTTTATTGTTTCGTCCATCTGTTGTAAATGTTGGTCAATTTCTGTATTTGTCAGGTTTCTGTTGTTTGGTGGGGCTATGTCACTCGAACGAAGTTTTCTCGCTAGGGCGTTGGTGAAACGAGGCCAGCGCATCTTACTGTAATTGTAAGAATGCGTTGCAACGTATTCCTCCAACTCCACGCGTTCGTTCGGAATCTGCATTACAGCAGCCAGTCCGCAGTGATCACTGTCGTACTCGACTGTCTGTAAGCAGTTTCGAGGGTGATTACCCACTTTGTCTGTAACTGTCAGTCTGGTGTCGTACAGCAAAAGATCCAGAAAGGAGCCGCTTCTTGGATACGATGGCTTTTCAGTAGCCAGCAGGTCGACGCCATATTCAACGCTGTAAAGATTCATCAAATTAAAAAGATGGTTACCTCTGGGATTACTATGTTGATTTCCCCAATCTTCATGTTTTGCGTTCAAATCACCGGCCAAGATGAAATAGTTTTCTTCCAAGCTAAGTCGTGTGCACTACGCACTCCACTACTTTAGACCACTGACGTCACAGGTCGAGATGTGCTAATTGTTTATCAAATGCATTTGAAGCATCAACATTTTTATAAGCTCCTTTAAGTATGCTGTTTTGTTCCGCCTCCATTTTTCTCCATACCTTATTTGATAGACTTACAAGTTAATTGTTTTTATTTTGTTTGGTTTTATGTGGCTGTCCATAAGAGACAGCATTCGCGTCTACAAATGTCCTTGAGTTATAAGTCTTAACTGACACAATAACTATCGTAAGCCAAGCCCCTAAGGTCTTCAAATGTCTTAACGATGTTTTTTGTTTGTCGATTTTAAAAGAAAACTAGGATTGGATGCGATTTGAATGCGATTTTTATTCTTCGATGGTTGGAATTCGAATGAATCTTGAAATGCATTCTATTGTTCATTTAACTTCTGATTTCTGGTTGACATTATTTTACATATGTTTTACTGTTACTCAGAAAGAGAGCAATCATTGTTATAAGTTATATAATGCAAATTTTAAAACTGTTATAATTATTTTCTTATAGTTAATTTTCGTTACGTCACAATGAGTCAATGAATTATTTATGCAATGCAACACAAATCTTTTTAATATTAATAATTTAATTCATTTTTAATTTAATAATTTTAGTATATAATGATAATGTAATTAACTAATTCAAAAGTATTTATAGTGATTTTAATTAAAAAAATGTAAATTGAATTTGGTTCGTTACAACCTCCCCCTCTGTCGCTGATAACGACCCGATGATGCGACAGGATTTTAAGAATATGTTCGTTTACTTCTCATTCTTGTAGATCTTCGCAAATTCGGATTGTCTTGCTGTGGTATTTCAAGGACACTTGTTGTTTTGTTGATTTTTGGATCATCTTGACTTTGATGATGAGTGTTGTTTTCTGGAACATCTATGCTTTGATCGGTATGAGCCGTGCTAGGTTCTTTTATTGGTTGTTGTTTTTTAGGTCGGCCTCGAGGACGAATTGGATAAATTGGATTGGTGTTTGTACTGTTGTAAGGTGTCAATGATGAAACATGATGTGAACCAATGGATTGGTCCGGTTTATCTGTAGTTGCCAAGATATAGCAGGAAGATCCTTTCTTCTTTAAAATGATGTAAGGGCCATCACGGCGTGGTACAAACTTTGATGTTATGCCTTGCTTTGCTTTGCTTTGTGCGTGTGTTTCCACAAGGACTCGATCACCAATGTTGAATTCCTTTTGAGGACGTCGTTTTTGATCAACGTATGCTTTGTTCTTGTCTTGAGCTAGTTCTTGTGCTTAAGTAAATGAAGTGTAATTTGGTGTATAAAATTTTCGGATTGGACAACTTGTCTCAAGTCAGTACGTACTTCAAAAGGAGTTCTAAGTTCCCTTCCAATTGTTAGGTATTTTGCTGTATTCATTGCAAAACGAATCGCTGGCAATTTAGAAAACCATTCACTGTGGTTTTGTTTAACATATATTGAAAGCTGTGTTTTGAGATCTCGGTTTTTTCTTTCTACTGGATTTGCTTCGGGATGATAAATTGGTATAAAGGTTTGTCTTATACCCAAACAGAAGGTGAGTTTTTGCATCAACGCCGATATAAATTGGGAACAGTTATCCGAATGTATTCTCCTCGGTACTCCGTAGCGAAGAATAACTTTATCAAGAAGTTTTAGGGCACAGTTTTCTGCAGATGCCACTTTAAGTGCGAAAAGCTCTACCCAACGGCCGCACAGATCTTCTACTATGAGGATCCACTGATAACCGTCTTCTGAGCGTGGTAGTGAACCAAATAACTGCAATGGTTTCAAAACGCTGGTTACTGCATACAGTTTTCATTGATCCTATAGGTTTCAGGTTGGTTGGTTTGTATTTCTTACATTCAGGACATGCTTTCACATAGTTAGCTATGTCTGAACGCATCCCTTTCCAATAATAAAACGGAGTGATGCGATTGATTGTTTTGTCAATCCCATAATGACCTGCTGTCGGTGCATCGTGATAATTATATAAAATTCTATCATGCATTGATTTCGGTGCAACTAATTGTTCGTTTTCGGAATCTTCTTCTGAGCAATAACGGTATAGGATACCATCAATCATCATATAACCTCTACTCGTGTGAATTTGAACATTTTCGTCATCTGCTTCGAAAGAATCAATGATTTTTCTTACGACCGGGTCTTCAAGTTGCGCATCACGTACTTCTTTAGCTCCTTGTGTCGGAAAATCGATTTCAAAGGACATACACTCACATTGTATACTTGTATGGTTTTTAAAACAAGTGGACGGGACGGGACAGTGTATCTGCCACAACGTTTTGTTTACCAGGAGTGTATTCAAATTTTATATTGTAAGTTTGCAATAACAAAGACCAAAGAGCTAGTCTTCCGGTTGGAGACTTTAAACTAAACAACCATTTTAACGGTTGGTGGTCTGTTAAAATTGTTATTTCCGCTCCTTCTATGTATCCGCGGAATTTTTTAATTGCCCAAACAACGACTAAGGTTAGATTAGATTAGATTAGATTTTATTTTCTTCAAATCAATACACAATTGTTTGTTTTTTTTTTTTTTTTTTTTTTTTTTTTTTTTTTTTTTTTTTAACATAAAAAAATAAAAATAAAAATAAAATAAAATAATAGGCTATGGTGTTACCGTCTGCCTGATTGGCTATTTAAACTGAAGTGTTTATGTGATTTTTTTTTAATAATATAAATCAGAAGTATTGTTTAATATAACTAAAAACAATATAAATATATAAAAACAAAAATTTTGAGGTTAAACTATAGTTTTACATTTTAATATTGAAATTAAATTAATGTTTAAAGATAATTTGACCTTTGAGCGGAAAAGAAATAAAGGTACATATATAAAATTAATAGGACTTTTAGTTTAGTCAAAACAAAGATAAGATACATACGTATTATTAAGTCTACATGGGCTTTGAGTTTAGCGAAAACGGAATAAGAAAATAAGAAATTATAGAAAATAAGTAGGACTTTTAGTTTAGTCAAAACAAAATTAAGATACATATAGGTATAATTATACATGTTAATAGAATTTAACAATTTAAAATCTCATTTGAGAGAGTACAATTATACGTGTTGGCTTTTAGTTTAGCTAAAACAAAAAAGAAAACATTTTCATAAGTGTGATAAATCATAACTTTGAAACATGACATACTATTGTAATAATTTACTTATTTTTAGATTTAAATGTATTCCGACATTATCAGGTTTCTATATTCTGAAGCTGCTTCGAGGTAATGGTATAGGTTAAGCCAGTTTTCACCGTTTAGTACGTTTTTTGTTTGTTCCAATGACAAAGTTGTTTTTCCAAGACATCGGATTCTAATTTCTTTATAGACAGGGCAAATTGATAAAAAGTGAAAGCAATCTTCTTTTGAATTAAGGTTACATAGAGTGCAGCGTGTATCTGAGGAATTTCTGTAAGGTGATCCATTCAAATTAAGTGTTTCACTTCTAGCTCTGCAAATAAAGGATATCGCACGCACGCTATATTTGTCATTGAAATAATTTTCTACGAAGTCATGGGTAAGTTCTGAGTACAGTAGTCTATTGGTTGATGAGATTGATCTTTGTAAACTATCATTACGTTGAAATATGTCTATCTCTTCTAACAATCTATAAAGTTGCCTTTTTAATAGATCAAGATTATCACATTGAATTGTAAGCTCTACACCACATACTTGCGCCCAAGTACGCCATTCCTTTATCCACTCTACTTGCTTTCGAAAAATGTATCTAGCAAGCCTATTTGGTATTCTTTTAGGTGTGTAAGTGAGAATTTTTAAGATGTAGTCAAAATGAAGTTTTAGTGTATGCACGAAAAGAGTTGGAAGTCCGGTTTCAAGGGTAAGGACGTAGTTTGGTGTGTTTGACGGCAGATAAAATAGTTTTTTTAGAAAAAAGCGTTGCAGTTTTTCAACTTCTTCGTATGCAATATACCCCCATGTCTGACAGCTGTAGCACATGACTGAACGCATAATAGCTTCGAATACTTTATATTTAGCTGATGTTGGTATTTCAGCACGGGATATAACTTTTTTCCAAGAAACGTTGATCATTGTTTTTGCTGATACCAATTTTTTCTCTAGATGTGATGACATATTCATGTTAAAGTGAAAAAGAATGCCAAGATATTTATATTCCGTAACTATTTCGATTATTTGACCATCAAAATGCCATTTTTCAGTTTTTTCAAGCTTCGTTTGCCTGTTTTTCACAATCATTATTTTTGATTTTTCGAGGTTAACAGTTAAATTCCATGTCTTACAAAATTCTGAGAGCCTGTTAATCATGAGTTGTAAGCTTTGAGGGGATTCTGCCATCAGGAGTATGTCGTCAGCATAAAGGAGAATTTTTATGACTAGGTCATCTATTTGCACACCAGCTGGTAGTTGCATAGAAATGTCATCTATGAAGATTGCGAACAATACTGCGCTTAACAGACATCCTTGTTTAACTCCAGATTTTGTCTCGAACCAATCGGACGTACTCTTTCCATTCCACACACATTGACGCGTGTTTTTGTACATATTTCTTAAAATTCGAATAAGCTTAGTTGACATACCTTTTTGAGACAGCTTGTAAAACAATGCATTACGATCTATCGAATCGAAAGCCGCCTTGAAATCAACGAAAAATATGTACAATTTTCTTTTTTGTCTCAAGAAGTATTGTGAAATTGACGTTAATGTAAAAATATTGTCTATGGTTGAGTATCCCTTCCGAAAACCGGATTGGAACTCACTAAGTATCTCTTTTTGATCTAGCCATGCATTTATGCGTTCTAACAGAATAGACGTAAAAATTTTAACTACCGAATTCATAAAAGATATGCCTCTGTAATTACAAGGCAAGTTTGCATCACCTTTTTTGAAAATAGGATAGACAATGGAATCCCTGAAGCTTTGAGGTACATCTCCCGAATTGTAGATATAATTGAATATCTCCAACATTTTCGATTGAAATTCATGAGGAGCATTTTTATAAAATTCGTTTGGAATTCTATCAGGGCCTGGTGCCTTATTATTTGCTGCTTTGAATAAAGCAGTTTGCAATTCGATCATTGATATCTCTCGATCCAAGAAATCATTACAAATAAATGGCTCTGCATACAAGAAGCTACTCGGTTCTACCTGAGGATTTAGGAGGAGTTTAAAATAATTTGCAAGATCTTTAACATTAAGTCTTATCCCACAAATCATGCTTTGACCTTTTAGTTGGTTGATTTTACACCAAAAATTTCTACCGTTGCATGCCGTTGAGAGTCCTGCTGCTATTGACCGGAAAAATTGTTCTTTTTTTAATTTACACAGCTGTTTGTAGTTTTTATTGGCCACAGTGTACTTTCTGGTAAGTGTTTCATTTAAATTAGGTGAAGAATTTATTTCCCTTAGCAATGTAAATGATAAGTTTCTGGCTGTGCTACATTCGTTATCAAACCATCGCTGTTTGTAGTTGAGTTTTTTTGAATTTTGCTTGTTAGGGTTTGCTTGTATAATACAGCCGTTTAAAAAAGATATTTTGCCTTCAGCATTCGCTGGGTTTGAAGTAGAAGGATATAAATTTTGTAAACTTTGTATTATTTTATTTTGGTATATTTCTATTCTACTTTCCTTCCATATTAATTTTGGCGGTAAGTTAAATGTATAAATGTCTTGATCTTCTACGGCGTCGATCAAAAACGAAACAACTAGTGGCATATGATCCGAAAATGTTTGTGAGTCAACTTTGAACGATTGAATAAGCTTCCTCCAACCTGGGGATACTGCACAATAGTCTACAACTGATTTACCTGGGCCCCCTATAAATGTGAATGCGCCTTGATTATCCTGTTTACTGCATCCGTTAAGGATAAAAAGGTCATTGATTTGACACATTTCCAAGAAAACGCGTCCACTCTTATTAGTAACTCTGTCCATAGAGCATCTTTTTTCTAAAATAGTCGATTCGGTCGTTAGTGGTTCTGTAAGTACTGTTTTTATTTGTGTCGTCCCTGTGCGAGCGTTCATATCCCCTATTAGCATTATATTTTCAAAATTAGTAGTGTTCAGTAATTCATTTACTTCCTCGAAGTTGTTATTCCAATTATTACAGTTAATATATACTGGGAAAATGTGATAACTGATATTACAATAATTTATTTTGACATAAACAAATTCGTGAAGTTCTATATAACTGGCTTTTATGTTGGATTCTTTAAAGCCGAACAGAAAGCCCCCACTGGCTCTACCGAAATTAGCCGAACGAGTAGCAGAGCCCCAGTGTAACCTAAATTCGCTAAAATATTTGCTATAAATATCAAATGTTTCGCGTATAACAAATGTTTCGAAAAGAAAAAATATGTCATGTTTCTTGACAAATTCAAAAAAGTCTGAAAATAACAATTTATTACCTAACCCCGAAATATTATAAGATAATATACTAATATTTTTAAATTCATTTTCATTAATTTTTTGTTTTGCAGAAGTATTATTATTAGTATTATATTTAGTACTTGCATTATGGCAGACGGCAGCACTGTTTCATCTTCTTTGGTGGTTTTCATGTTGACTACCAGATGGCATTGTTGATGTTGATGTGTTGACATTATAAGCAGCTGCAGATGAACTCGTACTGGTACTCGAGGTTGATGACTTTGACATCGAAGACGTCTTATAATTATTATGATTTGTTTTGATTTGTTGTATTTGCAGTTCCCCAAACATTTCCTGGAGTTTTTTTTATCCCATCGCATCCATTGTCGCAAATAACTTTTCCTTCTTTTGTTGTCGTGAAGATTTTGTTGTTTACGTGAAGTTTTAAACCTCGAATTAATGGTTTTGCCGACGGGTGTTTTTGTTTTATTGCGTGTCTTATCTGTAGCATTTGTTGTCGTTTTTGCTGCTCCTCTTTTGTGTAGTCCGGGTTGACATAGACACCAGTACCTTTCAACTTGTTTGAATTTTTCAGCATTTTGGAGGTTATGTTCCTACTACTTGTCTCTACCAGTATAATCTTTTGATTTCCTTTGGACGGCAGCACGGAAATATCATCGGGAGATATATTTTTCTGGCCTATGAGACAGTCTGCGTAGTGTTTGACGGCCTCTTCTATGTTTTCACATTTGCTGTTGGGAATCGCAAAGATGATGTTTCTTCCTTTTGATTGTTTTTCAAGGTGTTCAATTCGTCGCTCAAGTATTTCGTTCTTTGTTTTTACCTGTTGTAGTTCGTTTGTCATGATGTCGTTTTGTGCTTTTAGACATTCCATCTGTAGTAATATACGGTCCGTGTCAGTCTTTTGTGGGAGCTCGCATATTCTTCTGTTCAACAGTCTATCTATCCTTTCTTCCAATTCAGCAACGGATATGGACGGAACCGACATTTTTTGGGAATTATTTTTTTTCGGGGTTCTCAATGTTTCTGGAGATGTGTCGGTTAAGCTTCGTTTATTTGAACTGGGCATTTGCGATGTACCAAAGTTTTTTTGTTTTTTGTATGTATATTGTATATATGTACATATGTATATTTTACGTTTTGTGAAAATAAACTAATAATTCAGCAAACAAAATGTGTTTTTCTTCAACTTAATCACTTTAAAACCACTATAGATTTGTTTGTGCAGTAATTATGGTTCTAAAAAATAATTTAAGTTTAGTTTAAAAATAAAAAATTGAAGAGCCGAGATTTTTTGCTGTTTACTTTTTGACAGTTTGCGCGCCAATCTACTAAGGCTTCACGTTCTGTCGTGGAGTAGTTGCGTTCTGCTGGTATTAATAGTCGACTTGCGTATTCGATTGGGTTGTAATACTTCTCCCCCTGCAGCAAAACGGCTCCTAACGCATAGTTGCTAGCATCTGTCCATAAAAAAAAAGGCATATTTTCATTAACTTGTTGAAGAATAGGTGGCGTACTTAAAAGTTTTTTCAACTCTTCAAAAGCAGCTTGTTCTTCATTAGACCATTTCCATTTTTTTTGTAAGGTTTGATAGTGGCTTAGATACTTCGGCAAAGTTTGGTATGAAACGTCGAAACCAAGAACTAGTTTGCAAAAAGGACATGAGCTGCTTTAAATTCTTTGGACTTGGGCGTTTGGTTATAGCTTCCGTTTCCTCTGGATCGATTTTTAAACCATCTATGTTAAGATGTACTTAACTTCGGATTTGAAAAATAACATTTTTCTCTATTAAAATGAAAGCCGAACGTTTTAAGTCTATCAAACGTTTGCTGTAAGTCTTTCATATGGGTTTCAAAATTTTCGGACCAGAAAATAATATCATCTACATATGCTAAGATCAGGATGTTTGTAAGTCCATTTCTGAATTTTTCCAATCCAAACGGCATTCGATTGAAAGCATATATTCCGAAGGGTGTCGTAAATGCTGTTTTGGGCTTATCGTTGTCTGCAATTTTAACTTGCCAATAACCTGCTTTCAAATCCAAGGTTGTCATGAATGGTGTTGATTTAGCAGCATGTAACAAGTCATCTATTCGAGGCAAAGGATATGTGTCCGTTACCGTTATCTTATTAAGCCGTCTGTAGTCAACACACAAACGTATTTTCCCATCTTTTTTAGGTATTAAAACGACAGGTGAAGCCCAAACGGATTCGGTTTCTTCAATAATTCCAGTCTTTAGCATTTCGTCGAGCTCTTCGCGTAGCTTAGATTTCATTGTTGGTGATAGTCTGTAAGGAGTTGTAGCTATTGGTTCTTCTGAGTTTGTTTTTATTACATGCTCAATCCCTTTAATCGGCGTAGAAATATTTTCGAAAAGACTTTCCTCATTTTGAAGGAAATTATCTAACATTTTCTTTTCCGATTCAGAAAGGTGAAAAGCTTCATCATTCCTTATATTAACATCAATTGAATTTAAGCTTATTGGTATAAAACATGTTTCAACTTTTTCATTGGCGGGAACAAATTTGTTTCTTTAGGAGTGGTGAAATTAACGGGTAAAACGTTTTCAAAAATGTTGTTGATTACAGCTGGTGAATAGTCATTTGAAGGCAACTGGCTCCGGTTTGGTGTTTTCATAACATCCGGTTGACTCTTTTGTTCAAACCAGGAGATAAAATCTTCCATAGGAGACTCTGGCTTAGTTAGCTTTTCAATTTTGGCTTCACTCAAGGAAAAAGCATCGTTGAGTTTTGTCTCATCGAGTTTGAACTCAAAAATCTGATTTGGATCGTCTTTATAATACCATGTTCGTTGAGCAAGGTCAAGAACTATTCCAGATTGTTCAAGGAAATCGATGCCAAGAAGAGTTCGGTTGTGTTTTGCACTTGGTAGACAGATGAAACGAATTTGTTTGAATCGTTTTCCAATGACGATACTAGCGATTGTTGAATAAATTATAGTTCCTTTCTTGTGATTCCATTAGCAAGAGTTACTTCTGCAAAGAGCTGGTAGCCAGCTACGCTAGTCCTAGCTGCCGTGTCAAAATACGCTTGACCTTTCAAGCCATCTACATTGATATCAACGATCGGAACATGTCTACCTACCAGTGTTGTGTAAATCGAATTGAAATCTAATCGTTTTGGACTATCCGATTTCAAATTTTTATTGCATTTAGGGCAATTTGATTGGTAAAATCCAGCAGTACCACAACCATAACAGCGTAATTGGTTTCTTCTTTTTCCTTACTTCCGGTTTGTTTTTCCTTTTTTAGCTTTTTGAAGCAAACCTCAGCGGAATGATTTTTCTTTCGGCAAAAAGAACAACGCAAACCAGATTTTTCTGAAACATCAACTGGTGTATTTTTCATACTTGATTGTTTTTCATTTAAAGACAATTCAATTTCTCTAGCCTTGTATAAAAGGTCTTGGAATGTTTGAATATCTTCTCTAGATATTCGCTCCCTTATTTTAATGTTTAATTGAGAAAAAATCATGTTAATTATAGTTATTATGTTAATCTTCTTTTAATTGAGAAAATAATCTTCTTTTTCGACAGATGAAAGCATCTGTGTTTTCATTTAACTTCTGCTTATCCTGAAAAATTTCTGCAAATATTCTCCAATCTGGTCTAGGAGGAGCAAAAGCAGTTCTTAGTAACTCGATCGCTTCATCAAACGTCTTTGCTTCTTGTTTGACTCCTTGCCACCAAGACGAAGCATATCCTTCTAGCAAAAGAGGAAAACTAGTAAGCGCATACTGATCAGTAATATTAACAGCATTTTTATAAACGATTATGATTTCGATAAAATCTTCAACCTTCGAGTTATTATTTCCGCCATTAAATCTAGCATTGCATGAACTAAACGTACTTTTAGGCGTTTCTCGAACGTTAAGGCTACCTAATAAAGTTGAAAATTGACTTTCTGTCAGGCTTATACTTATAGGCGCTTGTGCCATATTGACGTAGGATGGGTTTGTATTGGGATCGCTAACTTGTGAAACGTTTGAAAGAGTCTGATATTGGTTGCTTAAATTATTTGCGGAATTATTCCTTGGTTCAGTACTAAAACTTTCTGCAACATATCAATTATGCCAGCAGCTTTGAAATAAATTAAAAAAAAAAATATTTTAAGAAATTAATTTCACAGCAGAAAGAAAACAAAAAACGTGGTCCGCAACCAGCAATTACCAACAACAACAGCAACTCTCAACAACACCTGCAGCAGCTTTAGAAATCGTAGTGTGGAAAGCACAACGCAAAACATGCGTACATATATATATGTATATATGTATATAAAGATTAACAGCAACTCTCAACAACACCTGCAGCAGCGTTAGAAATCGTGGCGTGGAAAGCACAATGCAAAGCATGCATACATATATATATATAGAATAATTTATTTGTAATATTATATATGATACGATGATCTTTTTTTTTTTCTTTTTTACGGTGGGCGCCAATTGTAGTGGAGAAACTTCTCCACTCAGGTTTTGATATATTTTGTTTAATTTAGGTATTTTTAATTGTTTTTATTTTGTTTTGTTTTATGTGACGGTCCATAAGGGACAGCATTCGCGTCTACAAAGTCCTCGAGTTATAAGTCTTAACTGACACAATAACTATCGTAAGCCAAAAGAGCCCCTAAGGTCTTCAAATGTCTTTACGATGTTTTTTGTTTGTCGATTTTAAAAGAAAACTAGGATTGGATGCGATTTGGATGCGATCTTTATTCTTCGATGGTTGGAATTCGAATGAATCTTGAAATGCATTCTATTGTTCATTTAACTTCTGATTTCTGGTTGACATTATTTTACATATGTTTTACTGTTACTCAGAGAGAGAGCAATCATTGTTATAAGTTATATAATGCAAATTTTAAAACTGTTATAATTATTTTCTTGTAGTTAATTTTTGTTAAGTCACAATGAGTCAATGAATTATTTATGCAATGCAACACAAATCTTTTTAATATTAATAATTTAATTAATTTTTAATTTAATAATTTTAGTATATAATGATAATGTAATTAACTAATTCAAAAGTATTTATAGTGATTTTAATTAAAAAAATGTAAATAGAATTTGGTTCGTTACAGTACATTAAAATCGCCCGTAACAACGATTTCAATGCGAGGATAGGACGAAAAATTCTTTAGATGGAATCAGACAAGGCATCAAATTCTCGAGAAGTTGACACTCTGTCTAGATTAGGGTTCTATAAAGAAAGCAATATTGAATGATTTGCTTATTTACGGAAAATTTAAACCACATAGAATTAAAAAAAGAATTGGAAACAGAGACCATATTGTGTCAAGAGCTGATAAGCTACATCATTCCTAATGTATATGGCGAGGCCATGGTTGGAAAAGTATAGTGGCACCAAGCTATACCCATGAATAAAAAAAATCGGTATAATCGGAATTCTCACCTACTTGGGTTTCACTCAGTGCCAAAACAGCTGGTCTGTTCAAAACAGTATGGAAGTTCGCCGAAAGAAAATTCGCTCTAAGCCCACGAATATTACAATAATCTACAATGAAATTTACAGCCAAAACCAAAACAGACAAACACAATAAGAAAATATCACTGAGTTAAACCACAAAGTGCTATTCCATATACGTCACTAGTGTTATACCTTATTAGGGACAAAAGTCGAATCCGCCCCTGTCAATGCAAAAAAGTAAATTATTTTTGTCAATAATCTGTTGTCGAACGACGACGTAGCTTGTGTATCAATTGCATTAGTTATAAAACGCATGCTAAGCCGTCCAACTACACAAGCAATTGGCAAAATTGTGAAGAAATTTGAAGAGACTGATTTGGTTACTACAGATATTGTAAGGCCTGTGCATTATCGTTTCGCTCGTACCACAACCATTCATAACGTTGTAGATACGTGGAATGGGTACTTGAACAACAGGCGGTGGATGGCGATTTTTCGAACAAAATGTTCTTCTGCGGCGACAAAATTATTGTAGTTGGGGTTCTGAGAATCCTCAAGTAATTGAAGAGACGCCATTACATCAAAGAAAAAGTCACTGTTTGGTGCGCTCTTTGGTCCGGAGGTGTGATTGATCAATGTCAATTCGGAGCGTTATGGTCATATGATAACCGACTTTCTTTTGCCTGCTATTGAAAAATACGAATTAGAAAAAATGTGGTTTCAACAGGAAGACGGTGCAACACAACTCCAGCGAATATGGCTTTATAGCGAGAGACATTCCGTTACGCCAAAGACCCTGTTTACGCAGATAAACATTTAACTCTTGAGCACTTAAAAACCAACATTCATCAAGTTATGGCTGAGATACCGCTCAATATGTGTCAAAAAGTGGTCGAAAATTACCTCAAAAGAATCGAGGTTCTCAGCAATTCGCGTGGCGGTCTATTAAATAATGTAGTGTTTCACACATAATGTCAACGTTCAAACTTTATAATAAAAAAGATATATCATGAAAACAAATATTTTATATGTGTTTTATTTACGTTTACTTTTGAAACCGCAAAATGGATAACCCTGTACAAACATTTTTTTTGTTTTGTTTAGTTGACCGATGTGTTGACTTACAGAGTTTATTACATATGAATTGGAAGTTTCTTTGTAAGTATGGAAAGATTTTTCATTCTGGAGTGAATAATTGCAAGACTTTCTTTCGGTGAAATCAGTATTTAAATTAGTTTTTTTGTTAGTCGGTAGGTATATATGTATATGTACATAAGTACGAACATAAGCACAATGCAAGAATATTATCTTCTGTACACAGTTTTGTTTAATACCTCTACATTTACATACATATACTACTTATACTATACAATACATTATTTGCTTAAAAAACGTATGTATATTATAGGTTGTTCCTAGTTATTTGGTAAGTAAACTAAATAGATTTTATCAATTTTTGGCTAACAGCCTTATTATGAGTATAAACTTGAGAGTCGATAATTATTTGATAAGTTGGTATTATGGATATAAACTGGTAATTTAAGAACGTTTGTGAATATTTATCAAAAATAAATTGTGAATGAGTTTTATTTATTTTGTTTGACGTTTCACGTGTGAAGATTTTGTTGTTTTTTCGGCAACTACAGAAAAAATTCGTTGTACGAAAATGTAAGTTTCTCTTATAAAAAATTAGGAACTTTGTTTCTTAATATGATATTCCTTTATTTAAGAGCAGAATAGTAAGCAACAGAAAACAGTAAGAAAGAATGGTTGAGTTGATGGAAGGGAGTTGTGTTGTAAGGGAAATCATAGAGTAAATATATTGTCTAGAGTCCCGACTTAATGGGTTTGCTCTCTTTTTGCCTACAAACTAAATTGAGAGAATTTTGCCCATTAGCATAAGCATGTGTTAGTTCTCCCGTGCATTTCTTATGGGAAAATCCAGATTCTATGTAGTTGTTATGGGCTTTTGGTGAAATGTGCACAATTAGGGGGAAAACAATGTAAGGTGAACTAAGCCGTTCAAAAAAGAGATCCGTTGAATTCAAAAATTGAAAAATGAATGCAATATTTTAAGAAAAATGAATTTTGCAACTTCTTTTTAGTGAAAACTGTGCTAATAATATTATTTGACTGCTTTTGGCAAACAAATTCTATGATTTGTATGAAAAGTTTCGCTAAAAACAGAAAAAATCATGCAGAAAGTATAGGCGCACCCTAGAACTGCAATGCGAACGTGGCCCAATTTGAGTTGTTCCCAGTTGTTCAGAATTTTGACAACTCAACAAAATGTAAACAAAACAAAATTCATTCCGAGTAATGCAAATGAAATGAAGGTAAAACAATTTTAATCGAAAATATCAATTTATTTAAATAAAAATGTATAATGAACTTGTACTTAATTTAATCCTCAGATAAAGAACAAACCAAGGAGATAGTTGCAACAAAAGAAGTGGAATTCCCCAAGAAGGAAGCCAGCATATCTATTCTGGAACGAAAAATCTACCGCCACGAAGAGGTACAAATTCAAGGTAAGTGCGTTCGTCACATTCATTTAAAACTCAAATTATATGAATATTGTTGTGTTTTTTTTTAGTTAAAATTGCACTTGATGACAAGATGTTGCTCCTATCAATCAAATCGCTCTATTCTGATAGGTTCTTATGTCCTCAATTTTGAACTGTAGGAATGAGAAGGGCCGATTACAGGGAGGGGAAGATATTGCAGAAGACTGAAGAAAAGCTTCGCTATGAAACCGGTCTGACATGCTTTATTCGTTGAGAAGGATATACATGTCGAAAATGTGGCTATGAAGTTAAGGGATCGCTGAATCAATTGAAGCATTTGATAGCAATAGCACACGGACGTCATGTGTCACCATCTATGCAATGCAAAGTACTTCTTTCAGCCTGGAATCTGAAACCGATAACACGAAGAGAAAGCTTTGTGTTACAAGTTGTTCCGGTTGAGGTGAGGGATTGTATTTTTTAAAATTATCTCAAGTATAACTTTTCTTATCTTCAGGATCTTCAAAATCTAGTGGTCTTGGTTCGGATACATCGTCATCCCCATCTCGTTGCAGTCAAGAGGAACTACTCCAATAAAACGTATGCGCACAGCTGAAAAAATAGCTAATAAAATAAACGTTAAGCAGTGAAAAAGAGTGAGCATATTTAAAGAGTTCTCTAAACTAAACACATTTCTAAATAATGTTCTTTCAGAGGAAACTGTTACAAGGCGATAAACAATTTTGATTCAAATCAAAAAATAAGCTACCATTTCAAACTCATCAGACAAACCAGAAGGCAAAGACATAAAGAAGAAGAGAATCGAAGAGTTACTTAAGCAGCTAAGAGCAGTCGAAGACGCCACTGCCAAAAAAAGATCCAAATCGACCGGAAAGATTTAAGTAGGTAGCACACTACAATTATGTATTACAACTCATACTTAAACATCACAAACAATATATCAATTTTTCAAAAATATTTCGTTTCTTAATCAACAATAGTGACACAGCGTTACCGGGAAAACCCCAAGCCGTAAGTTTACTATTACGTTTTTCCAGTTGTTAATTTCTCTTTTTTCTTTTGTTCATAGTGTCCGAATGCTGATGTGGCTTCAATAAAGCATACATATCGATTTCGAAGATGCCAAGAAGAAGAAGGAAAATGCTGAAAATTCCAATGGCTTTCCCCAGACGATTTTGAGAAAGACAACTACTACATACATATATGAAGGAAAGTTTATTTAAAATCCAAAATTAATTTTAATTGATTAATATTCATTTAAAGGTTGTTCCAAAATATCCAAGACATCATAATTATCATGAACCAATCGGTCTAATTCCACCTCCAGATCGCTTTGCCCGAGGATCACTACAAATCTACGATGATTTAGAATTATTTTAATCATCAAACATTTAGATTCCTTGGTTTGTTAATAATGTTTATTTTTTGTAAAATAAAATGGAATTAATAATATTATGTTTTTAAATTCTATTCGGCACTCAACCTTATAACTAGTGACATAATATACATATAAGGCTTTTCGAGGTTATCAAAATTCATGGAGTAGTTTTTTTTCAAAAAAAACTTGTGATGGTTTTCCAAATCTGCATTATTTTTCTTCAATATTCCGTTTGAAATTTTTCAAAAATTCAGGTAGAGTCAAATGGAGGCATGAAGATAAGAAGAATAAGGATTAGAAATATTAATTTTTTCAATTTTGTTGTATTTAACATATGCCTCAATTAAAACAAGATAAGATCTACTTAATAAATATTAATTGACCTGAGCAGATCAAGTTTAGTAAAACCAAAAAGAAGTGTTTTTCTTAGAAAAAAGTACATTCAATATTTGTTTAATTATTTAAAAACTGAGATAAATAATAAAATATAAAATAAAATAAAATCGGAGTTGGGATTCGTAATCAGCATCAAAAATTAAACGAAGTATTTAAAACCACAAAAGAATTACAATCTAGTTTTTTTTTTCAAAACTCCAGGTAAAGTCAAATGAAGACTTATGATTCTTTCATAACTAATAAAAAGTTACGAAAACTAAGTGAAATAGCAAAATGATTTGAACTGGAGCTAAAAGCAAAGATATGTACCTTGCAAAATCATCTTGCAATTTAAAGTTAAGAGATACGTCATGCTTTACCGGTTTTAAAAACCTGATGTAATAGAAAATTTTGAAGGTGAGGTTCGAAGTCAGGATATCTTAATCCTCTCAAAAAAGAACGAGTTTCTGACTAATGCTATTGACCACATGAAATCACAAAGAAATACATACCAACGTGATGAACCAAAACATAGGAATAGGACTAAAAATACTAAGTTTTTAATTTTGTTAAATTAAACATGTCTGAATAAAAAAATAAAATCTACTTAAAACAGCTTATTTATTTTTTTTATTATTATTTGCAAAAACGAAACAAAAAATAAAAAAAGGTACAATCCACTATAACAATTGACCTGAGCAGATCAAATTTGGGAAAACCAGAGAGAAGTATTTTTCTTTGAAAAAAGTACATTTAATATCTTTTTTATTTACTCAAAAACTAAGAAGTTACATTTTAACATTCAGTTATTGTTTTTTAAGTGAAAATACATTATTAGCGTTGAATTTAAAACAAAATTATACTAAATTACATACAATTTTGAAAAAAAAATTACAAATTTATTTAAAAAGTAGCTGCGCCGCGAACCTTGATTATTAACGGATGAGATTTAAAACATGTTGTCGACTATAATCATCTTCACTTCAGGATTTGTTTCAGTACCGCTTCGTTTTGTTGCTGAAAAAAAAAACACATCAATTTGGTAGTGCTTTCAAAGTTTGTGGTTTATGTGAAGCTTACTTTGAAGTAATCTTGCCATCATAAGCCTTCTCGTCAATGGACGCACAATTAAATTGTAGCAAGTTGATTGGTTTATAATTATAAAACTCCCGCTGGTAATTCGATCCGTTGATTAAAAAATTGTGGCAAGTCGTTTGTGACATTCTTTTGCGAGGCAAATTCCAAAATCCCAATCGGACCTTGTCATAAATGCACAATTTCCGGTTGTATTATTTTTGGAAATTTTCGGCAGGTGAAGGTTGCGGGAAATTCTTAAAACATCATTTGGACAGTTCCTGTGTCGATGATCTTCTATGTGATTCCAGTTAGTTCTTTTGGTGATTCAAGAAGCATTGTGTATTTAGGAATTCGGCTTCTATTTTTTCTGTCTAGATAAGAAAATTCTAAAATAGAACATACGAAAATGATTAGATTTTCATTTTTAAAAAAACTTACCAATTTTTGATTCCCGTCATTTAGGAGGTGTTCTCCCAGCAGGTTGCTTCAATGTCGACATTCATTTCATCATCTACGTGGTCTGCGTCGGCCTAAGTGGCCGCAGTAGCCGATGACTCAGTCAGCAGTGCCCCTGCCGTTTAGTTTAGTGAGATATTTGGCATTACAAGCATCGGTTTAGATCTAGAAGGTGAAGATTAAGCAAGTTAATCACGATATGATTGTTTCGATTTGTACTTACACAACCGAACCTCATGTGCTGTTGCACTCAATGAAACCAGAAGATGTTGCTTTAGTTGCAGCTGCAAGAGTCGTTTTTTTTTGGTCGGCTTGTACCATACTTCTTGGCAGCTGATGAATGGGCAAAGGACGTTGAAAATCCTAAAGAACCATAGAATTTAAAATAACCGTGTTAAGATTACTCGTAAGTAAATGAATGAACTAACCTGATTTGCCTGCCTACTTTGCCGTTGCTATTGCAGCTGTTAAGTCATTCCAAAACTGGGCGGTCGACTATTGAAGCAAGCTTTCCCTTGCACCATTCAATTGAATTTCACAAAGTCGATGACATAGCTGTAGCTGAGGATGTTCGCTAATTCGGAATTGAATTCGTGATTCTCGTGGTGTTGTTGCATTCCATGAATCTTACTATTGGCAGAGACGTTGACACCTCTATCGTCAACGCCTGCGCCCACCATAGCCGCTGAGACAGATCTCAACGATCATGATACAGCAGCAATTGAGTGTAGAAATCTATACTTTACTTCAACAGGCTTCGAATAACTATTTACAAATAAAGCCTAGTACGCAGCTGAAGTGAAACGAATTTTTTCGGCGGTCTCCAAGTGCAGAGCGAAATGAAAACGAAAACCACAGCGGAAAAATATTTGTGGAGAGTTCTGTCTGGAAGTTGAAGTTCGCTGTATGTCTTCATCACTTCTTGCACATCACCAATAACATCCTGAGTTTCCGATTCAGAAATGCAATGTTAGAACACATTAGAAAAATCCATTTTATTTTAAATTTTAAATCAAAGATAAATACGGCTTAAAGGCGAAAGTCTGTGGTTAAAAACATTGATATTAAGAGAAATATAGCTAGGCAAAAATCCTTGATCGAACCCTCCTAGTGGGTGCCGGGCGGACAATGTCAGCACAGTTTTGGTCTGTAGGTGTCAGACGGTGATAACTAAGGTTAGATTGGATCGCTGTTTGGTTCTGACTTCTTTTATAGCACAACTCACAGATATCCTCTCTTACCATAGATCCAAGGTTCCTAGTTTCAGTGGTGGTGTGAGCTAGTAAATCCGTGCCCAAGAATTAAAGGTTGAGGGATAAATCAACCATGAACGAGCTCAGACGGAGGCCTGTGGTGGGTAACGGTTTTTGTTGTTTATACCTTCCCTCGGTATGCAGCTCCGCCTAGGGTGACCTTCTTTTCCGTCTTACTCGTGGGAATCAAATCGAACTTCTCCATCATGTCTTCGTCCAATTTATGTGTTAAAATCCCATCCATCGAGTCCGAGGATGAACTCCTGGCTTCCAGTCAGGATATTATTGTAGGTAGGTCAGGGGAAGCTAGAGACGCTAGCACCTCAGAGTAGGCTACACTCAGAGGTAACACGGGAGGTACTAGTACCCCTGTGCTTCAGCATCCCTCTCAAAAAACGCCCGTATCTTCAAGTAGCAAGGCTCTCCAGAGCAACGCTACCAAGCCCAACAAGCACTCTCCTGCGGATCAGCTCAAGATCAAGTACAGGAAGGCTACTTTCATTCTTGGCAAGATTGCCGAAAACGAAAAAGCCGGAAGGGTACATGAGCGTGATGCTGCCGACAAAATAAAATATCAAAAAGTTGTTGAAGAATTCAACAGTCGGGAGAAGAGTGCGCTACCCAGCAAAAAAGAAAAGTCCACCAAGAGAAACAGATCTCTGGAGGAGGAGAAGCCACCTCAAAAGAGAACCAAACTTGGTGGCAGTGCTAGAAAAGAGACTCCGAGGGCGACAGCGCAACCGCGCGCGTTGAGTGAGGTCGTCAGAGACAACCTCCAGGTGGCGATTGTAGATGAGCTCTCCACAGACAACAGAGCTCTGATGTCAGCGTGGAACTCAATCGAGGCCAAGCTCTCGGAATTGGTCTTCCAGTACACAATCTCGGCAAAAGAAGGTCCCTATCCCAGCTTTGACTCCGGCGAAATGCTCAGGGGTTACAAAGTGATAAGGTGCGCAGACGACTTTTCAAGGGATTTCCTTGGAAAGGAGTTGCTAAGATTAGCAACGACTGGAAGGGCTTGAAGCTCAAGCTCATTCCCGCCAGGGAGGTTCCTAGAAAACCATTGGCTCGCATCTTGTTGCCACTGATGAGCACTAAGCCAACTGGAGCGGAGCTGATTAGGAGCCTTCAACGGCTGAATCCGCGGATTCCTATGAATGACTGGGTAGTCATCAAGACAGAGGAACCGCGCAAGAATAGCGCGGTCTATCTTCTGAGGATCTGCGAGGCTAGTCGCAAAGGCCTAGAAGAGGCACAGTGCAAGCTGAGGTTCGGCATCAAAAGTGTCTCTATAAAAATTCTGCAGAGTCAGGAAGTTGGCCCCACCTTGGGTGATGATATTGTCGAGGTAGACGATGTCACCATGCAGGTTGGAGCCCCCGGCGAGGCGCTGGATCCTGGCCCTGCAGTTCCACCTGCCAATTAAAAACGACAAGCTACGCGCCATCCAGGCTAATCTGAAGCACTCTAAATGTGCCTCGGATAACCTGAGGATCTTCCTGAGTGAGGAAGATATAGATTTCGCCCTTGTACAAGAGCCATGGGTTAATGGCCTCGCGATTAGAGGCCTTAATGACAGCCAAAACGATTTATTCTACAAGCCCGACAATCAGAATCAAGGTAAGCCTAGAACTTGTATTTTAGCTAAAAAACACTTAAAAGCTTTTCTGTGTCCAAACTTTAGCACTTCTGACTTAACAGTTGTTAGGTTAGAGGGAAAACAAGCGGAGGGCTTGATTCTTGCATCCTCATACATGGCGCATGACAAAGAGTCACCGTCTGAGGAGGTGCGTACTCTTGTGACAGAGGCAAAAACCAGACAAACAAGTCTGCTTGTAGGGAGTGATGCGAACGTGAGGCACTCAATCTGGAGCAGCACTGAAATTAATGAGCGAGGTGAGTCTCTTTTTAATTATATAATTGAAAATAACTTGACTATATTTAACAGGGGCAATACTCCCACTTTTGTCTTTCCGAGTACGGACAACTCAGAAGGGTGGGACGATGTGTTAGACGTTACTTTTGTCAATATTTATGGCAACCTCTCCATCGAAAATTGGAGAGTATCTCTTCTTAACTCCTTTTCTGATCATAGACGGATTCTATTTGATCTTAAATTTGAAATAAAATCTCCTTCCCCCTATAGAAATCCAAGAAGAATTGACTGGAAGAAATTTAGTCAGATCTTTGGCTCAAAGTTGCGCAGTATACCGAACGCGAGTTACGACTCGGTAACAGATCTTGAGTTAAGGATTTCAAACTTCGAGGACTCTATAAACACCGCATTCAAGGTCTCTTGTCCGAAAAGATACAGTAAGAAAACCTTTCCACCTTGGTGGAATGACGACTTATCTAATCTGAGGAAAATAACAAGAACCATTTTTAATATCTGCTATAAGCATACATACAAGAACCAACCGAATCCAATCTGACTTTCAACATGCCAACCTCCATAGAGCAGGTAAACGCCCTTATAACTAGAGAAAATATAGTCTGGGCTATTAAAACCTTCTCGCCATACAAATCTCCAGGCCCTGATGGAATACTACCTATAATGCTGCAAAATCAGCTTGAATTATTAGTACCACGGCTCGAGAGTATCTTTAAAGGTTGCCTCTTACTAAACCATGTCCCCATGTCTTGGCGGCAGGTAAGAGTGGTTTTCTTACCAAAAATTGGTAAAAGAGGGCATGAATCTGCCAAAGATTACCGACCTATAAGCCTTACTTCCTTTCTTCTTAAAACCCTGGAGAGAATCGTAGAATCTCACATAAGGAGCATTCTGAGTAGTTGTCCCCTATCTAACTCGCAACATGCCTACATGAGGGGCAGATCTACAGAGACTGCCCTTCACGAGGTAGTGAGAACGATAGAAAACACAATTCATTTCAAGGAATGTACCCTAGCCACCTTCTTAGACGTAGAAGGAGCTTTCAACAATGTCCTAACTGAATCCATCGCTGAAACACTTGCAGACTTCGGTGTTGAGAACTACATTAGAAGGTGGATAATATCCATGCTAAGTAATAGGAGGATTCAATCAAAGTTAGGATATTCAACGTGTACCAATAATGCCAGCAGAGGAACACCTCAAGGAGGTGTATTGTCTCCTCTCTTATGGCTTTTGGTCATGAACAGCATTCTGGTGAAATTCGAAAGTAGTGGAGTGAAAGCGGTTGCGTACGCCGATGATTTGGTCATTCTAGTTTCAGGAAAATTTCCAAGCGTGATCAGTGAAATCACTAATATGGCTTTGAAGAAAGTAAGCACCTGGGCTGCGAGCTGCGGACTAGGTGTTAACAGCAACAAAACCGAGTTGATGCTTTTCACCACCAAAACCAAGGTACCACCCTTCACTCTACCTCGGTTAAACGGACAAGCACTATCATTGTCTTCCAGTGCTAAATAGATAGATAGATAGATAGATAAATTCTTTATTTTTTCATCACAACGTTTACAAATTTTTATACTTAAGAATAAGGACATGGCAATACTGCCGTCTGCCTGAGATGACATTTCATATATGATTTAAAAATAAAAGAAATAATAAAAAAGCAAAAATTTTAAAATATAAAAAAAACATAAGTAGCAAAAGATATGAAGAAATATATTTATATAAAACAATGATATCAATTTTAACGTGATTTGAAACACAAAATATTACACAATTAATTAATTTGATTAGCTGTTTATAAACATTTTTATCAACTTTAACGTGATTTGAAACACAAAATAATACACAATTCGGTTATGATTAGCTATTTTTAAAATATTATCAATTATAACGTGATTTGAAACACAAAAGAAATAATATCAAATTTTGTATGATCTGCAACAAAGCAATACATTATTAGGTATAAAATTTGGTTTAAACTGCAATAAGCGGGAAATCGACTAGGTTTAATATGTGAAACTGTTACGGTTAGAAAGAGCATGTTGGCAATATTTAAAGAGGCTGCGCCAGCCCATTGCTCCATTTAAAATTTCAAAAAGTTTTTCCAAGGATATAAAACTTTCCCGAAAATGCAACCGACAAATTTCTTGTAGAATAGGACAAGCAGCAACGAAATGGTAAATATCTTCATTCACTCTTCCGTTACATAGATCACATAGCTGGGGCAAGTCTGGTCGATGAGGTACAAAGTTTAAATTTAAAATTTCAACTCTTGCTCTAAAAATAATGCTTATAACCGAGGCTGAAAATTCATTACTAAAGTAAGAGACTTCCGAGGGCAGTTGGTGGTTTAAATGACTATAAATAGCTCTTGAAGTAGATGAAGATGCTCTGGAAAGATTATCCAGAAACATTTTGTGATCCACCTTAGCAATCACATCAGCAAACTGAGCCTGCCAATCGGTCACATTAGTTTCTGATAAGTTTAAACTTGTTTCGTAAGAGTAAGCTAGTTCGTTCCAGTCTTTAAACGGGGAAGCATTCACTCGAAGTAATTTTCTTAAAAAGATTTTGTGAAGACAAGTTTCACTTCTTTTCATCACTCTAGTAATGAAGTTCGCGTTTGCCTTCAAATTTTGTATATATATAGGGACTATTCCTGACTCTACATATAAAGCGTAGTTGGGTGTTGAGTTAGGCAAACGAAATATCCTCTTAAAAAAGTTTCTTTGTACAGTTTCAAAAGCTTCGAAGTGTGTGTATCCGAAGACTTGAACGCCATATGCCATGCATGCATTTACTGTCGCGTTGAAAACTTTGTACTTGGACGTTAAATCAACATTTTGGTTCGAAAAAAACTTTGGCCACATTATATTAAGTGCCAATTTAGCTTCGTTGCTTTTTTCTTTAGAGTGCTTTAGATAGCTTAAATTGTAGGTCAAGAGGACACCCAAATATTTAAACTCCTGTACAACCTCAATATGTGTATTATTTAGATACCAATTTTCTTCCGCTCGCCTTCTTGATTGTCTCTTTTCAAATACAACAATCTTAGTTTTTTGGGTATTAATTTGCAATGAACTTAGACGGTTTATTTGCATTTGTAGCGTGAAAGGATTATCAGCAAGCATAACTAGATCGTCCGCGTACAACAGGACTTTGATTAAAATGTTAGCAAAATTAACTCCACCCAGAAGAAGATCGCAGACATCATCTATGAACAGGGCAAATAATAATGGGCTGAGGATACAACCTTGAGGAACACCTGAAGTTGTTTCAAATCGATTTGAAAATGTGATACCGTCCCATACCCTTGCATTTGTTGACGAAATAAAACTTGCATACACTCGAAGAAACTTTCGTGACAAACCAATACAAGAGAGTTTGTAAATTAAAGCTTGTCTATTGACTTTATCAAATGCAGCTTTAAAATCAACAAAGCAAGTGTATAGTTTCTTTTTCCTATCTATAAATTGTTGAGCAATGCTTGAAATGGCAAAGATATGATCCATGGTTGAAAAACCTGGGCGGAAACCGGCTTAAAAGATGCTCAAAAGACTGTTATCCTCAATCCATTTCGTGAGCCTTTCATATAGGACTGCAGTAAAAGTTTTTCTTATTGAATTTAAAATTGAAATACCTCTATAATTTTCCGCAGCGTTAGCATCACCTTTTTTAAAAATGGCAAAAATTACACATCCATCATTGTACAACTTGTTATAAAAGGACACGAGGTAGTTTTTGAAATCAATATTGTTGTTTTTATAAAACTCGACTGGTATGCCGTCTAGGCCAGGAGCCTTGCTATTTTTCATTTTTTGGAGCGTTACTTCCAATTCGGGCAAGGAGAATTCTAAATCCAGCTCGTTGAATCTAGTATCAGGTAGCGCGTAATCAAAGGTATGAAGGTCTTCATCAGCTGAGAGTAGAGTTTTAAAATGAGCTGCTAACGTCTCAGCTAAAGAGAACCTCATACCCTGGTTGCGCCCACCAAGTTCGCGCACTGTCTCCCAAAATATCTTTGAGTTTATGCAGTTTTCCAATTTCTTAGCCACGTTTTTAAATAGGTGATTTTCTTAACTGAGCACATTTTTTTAAAATCATTATTAACGCGAAGATAGATGTTTTTGACAAATTGAGAATTGGTCGTTCTAAACAGTTTTAAGTAAACAAACGAAAGTTTACGGAGATTTCTGCAATCCTTATCAAACCATACATTTTTAGCTACAAAAGTGTGTGAACTCTTCAACGCAAAAGGGGCTGAGGTCTTTATAACCCGTTCTATACTTTCACACACCACTTCAGACGAGACTGCGGATTGTTGGGGCAGAGATAGTAAGTGCCGAGAGAGGAGGCTTCTATAGAGTGTTGCATTGTTCTCCGACCACTTCAGCTTATTAAATCTAGAAGGTGTAGCTAGCTGGTTTGGCTCCGTTAGCTGAATTTTAATAACAATTGGAAAATGCGCCGAATAGTTGACAAGTGCAACTTCAAAGTCATCGATAATGTTCAGCCAGTCCCCTGAAATCGCAGCAAAGTCAATCACGGATTGTCCCTGCCCGCTAACAAAAGTGAATTCGCCACGTGCATCACTATTAGAAGATCCATTTAAAACGAATAGACCGAAAACTTCAAAAAATTCTGTTAAACTCCGCCCGTTGCGGCTATAAATTTTATCTCTAGAACATCTACTCTCGGCCAGTGCAACTCGTAAAATATTAGCGGAAGAATTTTGATATTCACCAATCCGAGCATTTAAATCACCGACGATTAACACATTGTCAAGAGAAGTACTATTCATAAATTCCACTAGTTCGTCGAAATCGCTTAGCCAATCATTGCAATTTAAATAAATCGGAATAATATAATAGTTAAGGTTGTTGCTAACCATATGAAAAATAATTTTAAATTCAATAATTTTAAAATTAATAAGATTACCCCATAAAGATTTTTTAATCCCATATAAAATACCCCCACTGGCTCTTCCATGCAAATTTGATCTTAACGCGGGTGTAAACATTACTTTAAAGTCTTTGAAATATTTTAGAAATTCATTTTGATTCTTTTCTTCAATAAAAGTTTCTATTAGAATTATAACATCAAATTGTTGTAAATATTTGAAAAAATCGGAATGTAAAAGCTTACTTTTGAGACCAGTTATATTATACGAACATATATTTAATTTTTGAAAAATAATTGAGTTATGGCAGACGACAGAATTTACCTATTGTGTTTTATCCCTAACATGGTGTGCACTTCGATTTCCAGATGGCGCTCGCTGCGGTTGGTGGCCAAAAGCGGAAGAAGAATTTGGAACCACGGCTAACTTCGCTCCCTCGCTGCAGTCAAAGTAATCGTAACAGCTGTCACCAAATAGTTCACTAATGAGTGACATGTCCGCTGCTGATTTGACAACTAAACCTCGTGAAATTTGGTAAACAAAGAGTTGATTGTTAATTTGTAATTTGTTGTCTCCTTTAACGAAAATTCTGGCGTTTGGATTTATCTGCAGCAGTTTGTTTTTTGTTTCTATAAGTGTCTTTCTTCTTTTCCTTGATAGAAGTGATTGCTCACGAAATATACTTATTCCGGAGCCTTTGAGCGTGTGCGCGGCGGTAATAAGTTTTCAGTGATCGCCGCTGTTGGAAGTTCGATGATGACAGTTCCTCTTTCAGTGTTGTTGTTGCGTATTTGTCTGGAGCTCTTAAATTGTATTTCTTCGTCTTCTTTTAACATCAGAAGCCCCTTGCAAGTCTGTTTGGCTAATTGGATTGCATCGGTTTCTGTGTCTAAAGGAAGGTGTACCACAATAGACTTATTGTTTGATTTCCGTGAGAGAATTTCCAATTGGGTTTCAAGCAAATCGCATCTTTCTGTCATTACAGTGAGTTTTTTGCTGAGTTGGGTGTTAAGTGTCAAAGAAAGTATCTCGTTTGAGAGCACCAACAAGTAATTTTTTGTGACTAGATCTTTAAGCTTTTCTTCGAGACTCTCATTTAAGATACTTCTTAGATCAGCAACTGATAATTCACCTATTCCCATATTTGTTGCTTTTGGATGAGAAATCTTTTTGTTGGTAGTGTTTTGTTCAGGTGAAATTTCAAACAAGTATCGCTTGCGGTTCATCGGCAAATCGTTGTACCGCAATTTGATTTAATTGCACCACGGAGAAAACTTTTTTTACTTTTCCTTTTTAAGCTTATTTACTTGTCCTGCGCGAAGCAGGACAGCCATTTCTACCTACCTACCTACCTAAGAGAAATATAATATAAAATAAATTCACCTGGGGACTAGCGCCCTTGTTTTGAGCAAACCTTCCAAATTTCTTGAGAGAAATTGCTTTCTGTATCATGGTTTGTAATCGGCAGCACCCGAAATGAAAACACTAAGGAGATGCTAATAAAAAATTTTATTCTTACGTACATCTTCTTGAGTTGGTAGTAAAGTATATTATTGGAGCAATCCATAGCTGAAACAAAGCAACATAAATATTCTTTTGTTTACGAGATTTTTTTTTTTAAATGTACCTACTTGAGCTCCGAGTAGAGTAAGTCTCATTGTTTTCTTCTGGTTCCTGGTCTATCGTTTTTTTAATTAAATGCACTTGTAGCTCCTAATTGTTAAGGTTTTTGATCTGAAAAGAAATAAATTCTGTTAAATGTTTAGACAAAACAAAATAATTTACAAAAACTTACTTGTAGAATCTCAAATTGAATGTTTTGGTTTTGAAATCGAAATTGTGGAACTGTCATTTTTGACAAGAATGCAATCTGACATTTTGCCCTTTTTCCACCACTCACATGTATTCACCGATACGGAATTAGGACCTCGTTGGAATACGTGCATTACTATTCCAACGTGGTCCTATACAACGGGGCTCGAATCAACAGAATTGACAATTTCGTGATAAAACTCGTTCGAGGTCACATTGCAAGAGCTATGTCTTCGACCAACAATTTAATTTTCGGGGCGTTTTATCCGAACGACGAGTATTTTGAGAGTGCACGCTTGAGCGGCTTCATTCCACCAGAGGCATTCCTCTTTTTAGACAGATGCGGTCTGATACAGGATAGGTTGGCAGTTCCGCTAATCTACCACGTCAGACGACGAACCGTAGATAGGCGACTCCTGTATAATCGGGACGTCATGGCACAAAACGGAGCAGAGCTCCTTCGGTTTAGTAGGGCTGTGTCCGAACGGGACCGAACTGATAGGGTGAAGCAGGAGAACCAGTTTTGGTGGCTGCAATCGGCATTTGATAGTGGGTAGTCGGGATGGGGTTTTAAGCCTTGGCCGGCTTACATACTTGTTTTATAGTTTTAGGGTTTAGTTTTAAGTAGAATAGGCATGGTGGCACAAGAAAAAAAAAACATAAATAAACAACAAAAAAATACAAAAAAACAAAAAATACAAAAAAAAAACACAAAAAAAAAAAAAAAGACAACAATATGAAAAACAAAAAATGTTAGATAGTTAGATTTGCTGCTGTGGTTGTTCTAGTTTTAAGTAGTTTATAGGTAGAATAGGTAGTTTAAGTTAGTTTAAGTTTTATTCTAAGGACCTTATTTTAAGTAGTTTTAAGTAAAAATAAAAAAGGACATTGATATTAGTTTTTTTCAAATTTTCTAATTAATACAAAAATAAATAAAATTTAATTGAAGTAAAGTAGATCTTAGGGCCGAAAGGCAATAGTATTAAGTGTTATAGTTTAACTTAGAGCGTTCGTATGGGACCATTAAGTTAGTTGTAAGTTATGGTTATTTAGGCTAGTTTTAGGAATTTTTTTCTAGCTTTAAGATAGTCTTAAGAATGAAGGAATAAAAATGAATTTGAAAAAAAAAAAAAAACCGATACGGAATTTGAGAGAGTTCACCTCGAATAAAATTTGAGGGTGTTTCAGGTAGGACGGGAACCGGTCGGGACTCTAGATAATAT